>CAJNOP010000514.1:23117-36349 GCA_905250075.1 Rotaria sp. Silwood1
TTGCTGCTTGCTCCTTTTTCAGCCATCTTTAGGAGAGTTTTACATGCACTCTTCTGTACATCGGAATTCTGATTCCGAAGTGCCACAATGAGTTCGTTGATTACCTCGCTGCTTGCTGCTTTTTCACCCATATTCATAAGAGCTTCACATGCACTTCTCTGTACATCAACATTCTGATCCCGAAGTGCCACGACGAGTTCGTTGATTACTTTGCTGCTTGCTCCTTTTTCAGCCATCTTTAGGAGAGTTTTACATGCACTCTTTTGTACATCGGAATTCTGATTCCGAAATGCTACAATGAGTTCGTTGATTACCTCGATGCTTGCTGCTTTTTCACCCATATTCATAAGAGCTTCACATGCACTTCTCTGTACGTCAGTGTTCTGATCCTTAAGTGCCACAATGAGTTCATTGATAACCTCATGGGTTGCTACTTTTTCACCCATCTTACAAAGAATTTCACACACAATTTGCCGGACTCGTGGGTTCTCATCCCGAAGTGCCCCAATGAGCGCGTTGTTTACCTCACTGCTTGCTGCTTTTTGACTGATTTTCATGAGAGCATTACGTATATTCCAATGAATGCCTGTATTCTGATCCCGAAGTGCCGCAATGAGTGCGTTGATTACCATGCTGGTTGCTGCTTTTTCACCCATCTCCATGAGAGCTGTGCATGTCCTCCTCTGTACATCAACATTCGGATCCCGAAGTGCCGCAATGAGTTCGTTGATTACCATGCTGCTTGCTGCTTTTTCAGCCATCTTTAGGAGAGTTTTACATGCACTCTTCTGTACATCAACATTTTTATCCCGAAGTGCCACAACGAGTTCGTTGATTACCTCGATGCTTGCTGCTTTTTCACCCATATTCATAAGAGCTCCACATGCCATCCTTGGTACATCAACATTCTGATTCCGAAGTGCTATAACTAGTTCGTCGATTATTTTGCTGGTTACTTCTTCTTCACCTACTTTCCAGAGAGCTGCATGTACAACCTGTAGAACATATGGATCCTGGTCTCGAAGTGCGACCAAGAGTCTATTCGTTTCCTCCCTGGTTGTCGCTTTTTCACGCATATTTCTGAGAACTTCGGTTATACTGCACAATACGTCTTGATCCTCAGCCCCATGCGCATCGATCAGTTGGACAATCGCCTCACACAGTTCAGACCTTTCCACTATTTTCACGACAGCTTTCCACGCTTTCTTGCAGACATGATGTCCTCCTGTCACCATTGCAATCAATAACTGTTGTGTTACCCCGCTGATCGATTCTTTTTCTCTAATATTTCGTAGAGCTCTGCATGCAGGCAATCTGACAAACTCCCTTTTATCGCTCAATAGAGGTGTGAGTAGCTTTATTGCATCACTTGCCGCTGTTTTCTCGATCAATTTCTCGAAAACTTTCCATGCTTGCGACCTCACGTCTGGATCGCCATTCAGAACTGCAACTGGAAGTTTGTTCATTACCTCCTTGGTTGGCGTTACTTTTTCTCCCATCTTTATAAGTACTTCACCTGCACGTCGTCTCACTTTCCAATCACTATCGCAAAGTGCAGTCGCAAGTTGCTTGAGGACGTCGCTGGTAGCCGCTTTTTCACCTATTTTATCTATAGCTTTACATGATTCATTTCTCACAATTGCATCAGAATCCTGAATTAGCATTGCCAGTAACTGAATCAAGGAGGGCTGTGGATTTGTAATTTCCAAGTTTGAAATCAATGAAATCACTGCACGTTTTTTTCTAGAGTCTGATGTGTGTAGTAGGTTGATGAATGTGCTTTGAATATCTGAATCGTTTGGTAATGAGTAACATCTTTTCATGACATTTTCTAGTTTTTCTCTTAGCGTATATAGTGTTTCTGAGGCGACACATTTTATCCATTTTATGATAGTGTTCATTAATTCGTCTCGGTTAGGAAGGCTTTGGCTACACTTTGCCTCGTCAAAGCAAGTAACCACGAGCTGCATGTGCTGAAAGCCAACGATATCAATCGGATCTCCTGTTATTGTGTCCCAGAATGTAATAATGGATGGCATATCATTGGCTTCAATAAGAAGACCAGATACAAATGTAAAGATGTTGGTAAAGCGTTGATTATACTTTTGTTTTTTGATGAATTCTATTGCTTTGGCCCGTGAATGCTCTGAACTTTTGAGCGCGTTAACTAAGTATCGTGCTGCAAAATGTTCTTGGAAACTAAGATGAACAAAATAATAGTCTTTTCTAGTTTCATTTACAGTTCCAGTTGCTTTGTCATTAATCGCTTTCAGAATCCCTATATTAAGAATATCTAGCCTATCTCTAGGCAAGTAATTAGTCTCGTTGAAAGCTTTTTCCAATAATATTGTTTGTAGAATGATCTTGTTATTTTCCATGCCATTGAATGCCAAGGTCTCTAAGAATGCTAATTCTTTTTCGCAACGTTTATAAATATCCGCTTTATACATTCCATCTAACTCTTCAGCTTCAATTTTTTTTTGTCTTATCAAATACCGTTGGCACAACCATTCTATAATGCTATCAAATAGTTCTGTCATTGTCTGTATCTTCGTTTCAGAGAAATTGTTATCGCTCCAAAGACTACAAATCAATTCCAAATTTATTGGAATATGGGCAACACCCCAAATGCCAGGACTTGACTTTAAGAAACTTTGTAGATTTTGAGCTGTGAAAAATGCGTCACCTAAATTATATCTAATTTGATCGAAGAACTGGTTCACATACTTGGGTATGTTATCATCTGTGAATCCTGTTATTTCCATTTTCACATTGTATGGTAAGTCAACTGCGTATGGACGTGATGTCAAGATATGATGAGTGGTACTATGAAGATGTTTCACTAAGCCTTTTAGATGTGAAGGTAGACTTCGCGCAATTTCATCATAGCCATCCAAAAGCCATAAAACTTTACTTCTAGGAAATTGCTCTCTCAAAATTTCTTCATCCTTTTTTGAGAGAGAGGAACAGGAAAAGTATTCTTTGATCACTATATCAATTGGAGAATAGTTCATACCAAGTGGATAGCGTTCAGTGGTCAGAGAACGCAATGAAATCATCACCACTAGTTCATATTGAGACCAGATTTCACCTTTTGCCCATCGATAAGTAATGTATCGACAAAATGTTGATTTTCCGATTCCAGCTCGTCCAAGCACGAGCACTTTTTTCGTTGTATCCTTACATTTCTCAAGAATTTCCCTGACGTCTATTGGAATCTTGATGCTGTAAATTTCTTCAAAGGTATTCATGATCACATTGCTTTGTAGACTATGACGAAGTCTGTTTTCTTTTTCTTGTACTTCTTTATTTTCAACGATGGCTAAGTTAATGTAACTTTGCTCAATTGGAAACGATTTGTCTGGATTCATGAAACGTTCTATACAACTATTTCGTGTATATCTACTCCTAATCAGTTCAAAGAGATAACTTGGTTCATCACCTGGCTTCGATCCTAAGCATTTTCTCGTTTGTGCTTGCTCTTTGATTCGATTAGTTAGTTCCTTGATTTTCGAATCCATGTTTGATTTGGCAATGTCTTTAAAATCTATGTGCTCAACACCTCTAATTATTGGTTTCAACCAATCAGAAAGCTTCCATACATTTGAATCACTGAGTATGCATGGAATGATTCGTTTGTGTCGTTTATTTGCATACTGTAGTTCGAGTTTACAGTTATCAGATTTCTCGTAGTCTGCAGTTATGAAACAGCAGATAATTGCAGCATTTTCTATTCCTTTAGCCAAACTAAACAAACAAACAGTGCGATTCTAAAACTTAGAAAAAGAACTCTTTTTGTTTTTAGTTCATACCTGTCGTACATGTCATCTTTCTGGTCTCCTTCTTCATCATACCAAACTGGAATATGTTCATTTTGTAGAATTTGATAGATTTTGGATACAATATCTTGACTGTTCGAATTATAAGACAACATGACATGCTTTCCCGGAGGGATGGTAACGCTAAAAGATGTATATTCAATATTAATAAGTAGTAGACTGATAACATGAATAAAATTTTGTAGACACTTCTGAGAGTGAGACACCCGAGATATATATTCGATTCACGTGAAGTGCAATCAGAGAAGAAAAAATCTAACCTCTTCGAAATGTCGTTTTTAACTCGTTTAAACACTGTTTAGAGATTTTCTTGTTTATTAGTAGCTGATACTTGACTATAAGTAACCTTTAGGTATAACTACAGTCATATCTTTGTGTATGAGTAATAAGTCACGCAAAAAACTATGAGAGAACGCTAATTGTACACGTTAAATGTAACTTTCCGTTCGCCTGCAAATAGGATTAAATGAATAAACATGTCCTTATTTCGGCACTTTGACTGATAGATGCAAGAGGGAAACAGCTGATTCCGTGATTCCATTGATTCCGAGTGATTCCCTTGATTCTGTGTGATTCCATTGATTCCGAGTGGTTCCAAGTGATTCCAATGACTCCAAAATCACTCGGACACGGGGTGAGAAGCTACCGTTATCGAAGAAAATAACAATATTCTTTCTTATTGTTATTCTGAATCCTGAAAAGATGAATCTGATCAAAGGAAATTGATGTCTGTTTGTCCCATTCTTTATTGGGCAGAAAAACCGATCCATCAAAACATAGCTCTCTGAAATTTTCTGCTGGCAGGCCTAGCACCAAGGTCAGGGTAAAATTTTCGAAGTTGAAGAATCCGAATCTGAGGTCTATTTGCTTCGAAATCCTATTGGTCGGTCGGGAACCAATAGAAATCTAGTTTTTAGGAAAGATGTTCTCCAGGAGTTACTTGAGATGGAGAATCCAAATCTGAGACCCATTTGCCTCGAAATCCTATTGATCAGTCGAGGGCCAATAGAAATCGAATTTTCAAGAAAATCATCGCTTGAGGGTCCCTTTGACAAAAATCAATGTTGATCTATTTTATCGATTTCGTAGTTTCGACCTTGTAAGATAGAGCACATGCTCCACTAGCGAATATAATGCAGTCAATGAGCTTTCTAATGTTATGTAACGATAGTATATGGGTACTTCTGAACTCCGTTGCTAAAGAAACACACACATCCCGCACCTTTTGGTTTTGAATCTCACCAGCTTCTGTAGAGGTTCTTTTTTCAAAATGAATCTTGTCATCATTGTATCGAATATAAGGTATTTACGTCTTTGGTTTTATTTGGTCCTCTATCCTTGAAAACCCCTGAAGGGATCTAGTGTTGATCTCAAATGACTCGGAAGAAAAGCAAAGGACATGAAAAAATGAGAAAACATAGCCTCAGCGCAGGAGTGACAGACTACAAAGCCTATTTTGTCGCGGAATCTATAAGCCGTTGACCACCAAGTAGTTTGAGCATCTAGAACAGAGCTGGCTCATTCAATGAAATGGGACTGCGAGAGGAAAAGCTCGATCTTGATGTTAACAGATGACAATCGAAGAAATCAGACATTTTGCCATTACTCTTCTCACAAACATACGGCATCTAACATCTCTCTGGATGCATTGTTTTGATCGATCATGATCAGTAGTCTAGTATCAATAGCTGGGATAGTTATTCTAAATCGTTTGAGGAGGGGAGCTGCTCGGTTTCAATTTCAAAACTTATTTTGAATCTTCTCAAAATACGTTATTTTTCCTAGTCGTTTCCGTTTGTCCCAAATTTCTCGTCAACGTTTAACGCTGAAACGTGAGGCCTCGTACCAAAATGAATGGGAAAGTCAGTTCTACAACATAAAAGAGCCGGATTTTCCCTCTTTCTCTTTGATTTTTGTCAAACATCAACTGCTCTGGACTCATACGCCCTCATGCTTTCGTAGTTTATCAGAAGCTTTTGAGAAATATAAATAACGCAAAACTTAAAAAATTGGAGCTCTATCAAGTTTTATCGCCACCTCTGCACTATATTTTGAAATGAACACGAATTTTTCGACCTTTACGATTGAGAAGAAGTTGAAATCCACGCGGACATATATTTTGAGGATCAATGCGAACGCAATCCTTGATAGAGTCAAGATTTCCAGCTGAAACAATAATTGAGAAAATCTTCATTCTTCATGATTTTTGGGTAGCAATCAAAGTGCCAGAGACAAGTGATGCAGATTTGAACTACCCGCTTCATATTACGGCTCAAAGATGGTTTTTCTGAAAACTCGATTTCTATTGGTCCACGATCGACCAATAAGATGTCGAGGCTAGACTTCTGCAAAATGGTCACGGTCACGGTCACGGTCACGGTCACGGTCACGGCCTCTCGTGACTAGTTTTCGAAAAATTGTCGTGACTGGGATCGTGACCGTGACCAAATAGCTCGTGACCGTGACCAAATAGCTCATGATCGTGACCAAATAGCTCGTGATCGTGACTTAATGGTGAAAAATTTTGAGATTAGAAATCTAATTTTTGTGAAAAAAAATCAAGATTTTAATTGATTTACGTGTTTTCTGCGTTTTTTACAGAGAAAATATGTGAAATCAATATAAATCTTGATTTTGTAGCACAAAAATCCAGCTAGTAATCCAAAATTTCCGTGACCGTGACGTGACCGTGACTAGTTTCGAAAAATTTTCGTGACTATGACCGTGATCGTGACCAGGCAGCTCGTGACCGTGACGTGATCGTGACTAGTTTCAAAAAAACTCCGTGACTATGAACGTGACCGTGACCAGGCAGCTCGTGACCGTGACGTGACGTGACTGAAAAAACGTGGTCACGCAGAAGTCTAGTCGAGGCAAATGGACCTCAGATTCGGATTCTCCACCCCAAATAACCCTTGGAGAACACCTTTCCTAAAAGCTGAATTTCTATTGGTTCCCGACGGACTAATAGGATTCGGAGGCAAATGGACATCAGATTCGAATTATCCATCCCAAATAACTCTGAAGCACATTTCCGAAAATTGGATTCCTATTGATCTCATGATGACTCTTAGTGATTCCGGGTGATTCCCACTGATTCCTATGATTCCAAGTGATTCTGTTGTCCGGAATCAGCTGTTTCCCCCTTGGATAGATGAGCGTGCGAAAATATAGAAATTTTCTGGATTGGGAGGATTCGAATGTATTGCGAATACATAGGTTTTCATCAAAGCAACATATACGCTGGTTCACTGTCATATTTGAAGACGTGAATTCGTCTAATCAAATTTTCATCCTCAAACGAATGTATAATATTTGTCATTTCCATGAAGACCTTGTGAAGCTATCAAGAAGTGAAACAGTATATAACCTGTCGAAAATACAGAAATTCTCTGTTCATGTAACAATGCTGAATATTTTTGTTCTTCAAACTTTAGTTTATTTAATCAAGCCAATAACACCATCTTCTGAACATTCGGTTTGTAATACACTACATGAAAGACTTTCACTACCAATCTGGAGTTCTAGGCTTGATCTTCCAAAAGGTTGAAAAGCTTAAATCTAACAGCTATAAGATGGCAAAGTTTCATATTATTATGAAAACCTAAAAAACATTTGTTGCATATCATCTGCATCATGTGACCGTCTGACTCAAAGCGTACTCTATTACAATATGCTATGACTAGCTTTCAGTATGTTGAGTTCATGAAGGAAATGAATTATGAAATATTTCAAATTTACATAGGATCCGTAAAGACTGGGAGTTACCAGGGAGAATGGGGGTGTGATGCGACGTATGTTGTCGAATGTATCTGTCTTTTTGCGGCACCCACACCAAGTATGACGGGGGGTGTGCGTTGCCTCCTTTATCTTTCTTTTTGCTACAGCAAAAGATAATGCGATGCATGTCCTGGTAATGCCATAAACCTCTAGTAATCTCCAGAATCCTCATAGTTTCCAGTGATTCCCATAATCTCTGTAAATCCCATATTTCTGGGACCCCTGAAAATCTTTCATAATTCTCAAAAGCCCTAGTAATTCTTGGTTTTCTTCATTCTTTGTTTCAAGTGACGCGGTGATTCATGACTTTTTAATTATTTTGTAATTCACTTACCTCATACATTCGGTGGTTGCTGAAGAGGATGGTTCTATACTTGAAGCTGAAGGTAGATTTTTTATTCTATGAATAAGTTCGTTCACTTTAGTAGGCAAATTTTCTTCAGAAGTATTGGAGAAGTCGATGGATAATATTGAGCCGGTTATCAAGCTTAACCATTTTGATTTGCATGGCTTCCACACTTTTCTGTCACTGACCATACATGGGATGATGCATTTACCAAGTTTTTGTGCATGCTCTAATTCAAGTTTACAATACGGAGAATTTTCGTATTCCGGTCTCATGAAACAGCACACGATTGAAGAATCGTTAACCGCTGTCGCCATACTAAGCATTCCAACAACAAAACGGAAGTGATAAAGAAAGATCTGTGATATTAAGATCCATACCTGTCGAATATGTCGCCTTCCATGTGTCTCTCATCAAACCAAACTGGAATGTTATTGTCTTTGAGAATATTGTAAACTCGTGTAATCATATCTATATCTTTGTGATTATATGAGAGCATAACATGTTTTCCTTCATCGAGTGCCATTTATACAGTCACGATAGAGTCAGAAGATCGCTATTTAACACTAGTAGATTTCTACAAAAAACTAAAAAAAAACTTGTTCTGATAAACATTTCTTCGATTACATAAAAAGCTTTCAGTTGTTCTTTAATTAGTTCATTAGTTGGTCTGCTATGTAGATAGAGACTATATCTGAAATATATTCCAGTTTCCTTGAACAAATCTTTTCTTCAATGATGCCTACAGAAATAAAAACTTATCAGACACATGTTTTCTAATTCACTATGGTTTTCTAGTGCAACATCTAAGAATCACCTATTCCAGTTAGCTGAAGTAACACATCCACCACAGTACACAGAATGAGGATCCGAACATGTCAGACAACGGTGTGCGCTTTTGTTACTTGCCTCTTGAAGTCACTTGATCTTATATATTTTTCTTCAGCATTACATGCCGCCTTTAGTAAGTTATTGCTAAGAAAACGTATCCAGAGTATAGAATTGTATTAGGTAGTTGTACGTTATTTTTACAGTGACTACGTGCTTTTATCATCAAACCTATGCTTTAGTAATAAGCTATTGTTTGAGTCAACACGAACTCCAAAAAACTTTAACAACAACAGCACATATTCCCTATGTGATGTTGAGATTTAAGTCTAGCAAAAGAAAATGAGACTGATAAGAAAAATTCTTTCATACTATCCTTTTCGGTTTTATGTAATTTCTTTCATCTAATGAACAGGAGTAACGTGGCGGTAAGTGTAAGCAACTGATAGAGCACAAAGAAAAAACGGCGATAGTTCACAAACGAAAGACATTCTAACATACATCTGTAGCGATTAATCAGTCTCGAAGAAACTACCTGATCGAAATTGAAGGTTGTTTTTTGTGTCAGCTGCTGCTTTGTATGATTGTTGTGCCTGCTTCCCCACTTCACGACAAAACATTATTTCTAATGTCGTCAGAGAAGGCAAACAACGCAGCAGAACGTAAGAAAATATAACAGGGACGAAAAAAAATCAGGTACTTTCTGTCATCAACGCTCATCTGCAGAAAAAAACCCACTATAATGAAGCTTTTTCTTGCATGGTGATACATGTTTTATGCCACTTCTTCTGCACCTTCAAGAGAAGCTTTCTATTTGTCAGAGAGAGAAAAACAACTGTCGTACATAAAGGAAAAGAAATACAAGCATAAAAGCAGAACTAATGACTTTCAAACGTCGATGCTCACCTTGAGAAGAAAAAACGAATGCCGAAGTGAAGAGAATGTGAACATAGATGAGAATGTAGAAGAATAAGTGAGCGTGAATATGAAGAGTGGGTGTGGGGTGTCAGGCGTGGTTGTGGCTGTAGATTCCGGTTTTGATGTGGATGCGGCTGTGGACGCCAGTGTAGCTGTGGAGTGTTGGTGTGACTGTAGAATGTGGCTGCAGCTATGGATGTGGGTGTGGGTGTATGTCTTCTTTACATCTACACCAACACCCCGTCCACACTCACATTCCACAAGATGGGGTGGTTGGGCGTGGGTGCTTATGGGGAGAGTGATCGGAGGTCAGGGCGGAGAGAATACACCACCTACAGCTACATTCACACCCACACTCGGCACCTGCGAATACCATAACCACACCCACACCCATACACTAGATCAAAAACAAATCATCGAGTAGTTTTGGTATTTTTGCAAAAGAAAATTGCGAAAAAATTTTTCTTTACCCTGAGACACACAAGAAATTTAACAGCAACAATAGAAGACCCAATAGAAAATCTATTTGTTATCTACAAGAAAGGTATATCTTAAATGTAACAGATAAATAGAGAAATTAACTTGTTTATTTTCAACATCAATGCTGTTCATTTCAAGAAACTTGTTCGTAAACTCTCCATGGTTGTGTAAAATCAATAGATGTTATATTCAATGCCATTGCAGAAACATTTCTAATAAAAAAAAATAGATCCTGTGGTTATGATGATGATATAGATTGATCTGTATCATATGTATTTAAGAATGAATTTATATCTGGAAGAGATATAATATTATTTCCAAATATATGTACCCAATCTGGACAACAAGGAAAAATATTTTTCAATACATGTAACAGATTCTTTTACATTCGCTTCTGCATAATCAATTGATGTACTTAAGTTATAATTATTTTCTATATCACGTGATATGGTATACATACTTCCATGAAAAACTAATGTTAATAAATCGAATGTGTAATAATCCTCACGGTGGATATGAATTTTCATATATATAGTTTATTAGAAAATGATCAGCATTAACAACATATATTTTTTTTCTGCCACTAAATCCTCTTAATTGAAATACTCTTCTAATTCGTACAAATTCGATATATATGTGTTATATTTAGAAAGAGCATGAAGTGTCAATGCCGGCGAACTACTTTTGATTTTCTAGTAAGTTATTCGTGGCCGACACCGATCAAGCATGTAGTACAAAGACATTTGCAACAAGGGTAAAAAATGTTTCTGAAAAGCGTTTAGTGATAAATCTCACATTTACACCCCTCTAATCTCTTAAGCTTGAACCTTTCTTTTCGTACAATACCTATGTCTTCAAATACTCTTTAAAGTGACTATTTATTTGTTGAAATACTTAACTGACTGCAGAGAGCTATACCGATGACAAAAGTTCTCAGAACTTTTTTTCTTCCTCTTAGATGGCACATCATAACAGTACAGATAAATAAAATATAAATCTACTGAATATTCTGATGTAATAGTCTTATTTTTCATTACTCTTTCAATTTTTCGTTCTTTTTCAGAAACTTAGATGAAAATTTTCAAATGAAGAGCATACGATGATAATGAATTATTGCATCTTTAACTAAAAAAATCTAAATAATATAGGAAAAATTCTGTCATAAGAGAAAAAACAGACTTTTTTGAATGGTCATTGTTGTTCTTTTCAGTATATCTTAGCATGTCTTCAGATTCCCAACTTGATTCTTATACAATCAATGACAGAATTAATAATAGACCTTGTATATTCCCTAGACTGAAAGGCTGTGGTCTAGAAACGGAAATTCACCTGTGTCTGTCTGTCTGCCTGTAACACTTGGTACAAATGACCATTTTAATGATACAAAGTACCATAGTCGTGGTACAAGTAACCTTTTTCGTGGTACAAAGTTCCATTGTCGTGGTACAAGTGACCATTTTCATGGTACAAAGTACCACAGTCGTGATACAACTGACCATTTGCATGGTACAAAAGTACTACTTTGGTGGTACAGGCGACCATTTATTTGACACAATTGGCCGTTTTCACTATACAGATGACCGTTTCTATGGCTCCATTCACCATTTCCATGGCACAATCAACCATTTCTATGGCACAGTTGACCATTCTTTTGGCTCAAATGAGCATGTCTGTGTCACAATTGGCTATGTCCGTATTGGAAATGGCCATTACTTTGCCATGAATCACCATGCTAGTGGTTATAATTTACTAAAGCACAAACATTATCATATACATTAGCATCTTTCAATGTTTTCTGTGAACTATTTGAATATATCTATAGTATGTAATATACAACATGTTATAAATATTAATAATTTCTCCTAAACTCATCATTACACAGAATTCATTTTTATTTAAAAATATAATGACATCTTTGTCATCATTTTATCAGTCTAGGACCAAGGGAATCGACATTCCATGTCGATGAACTTTACTTGTTTCTTGTTGACATGTAAATAAAATACTTTGGCAAGGAAATGTTTACATATTTGTGTACTGTAATGTTAGTAGTTTGCGGACGTATAAGATTAAATGATTAATGCATCAAAACTTATACTAGTATGAAGAGTTAAATGCTTACACGAGGTGTCCATATTAAGAAGGGACAACAGGACTACGTCCTCTGAATCTCAAAATAACTTCATTTCGAGCATAGGAGTACAGACGCAGAAGTAAAGCATTCTGTGAACGTAGAACATAACCTTTCCGTTTGTTCTTCTCATCTCTTCTATCAAAAGAAGTAAAAGAAAAAAAGAGCATTAACAAATATTCACTGATCGTACACAATCTTTTTTCTGTCAGTTGATGGACACAAGAAAGAGAATACGAAAAAAGAACGAACGTGTTTTGTTTGAATGAGCTAGAGTCATATCTATTTCTACAAAACAAAGAAAAAAAGAAGGTTGAACAACTACTTAATTTTTTTACTCAACATGATAAAGTATTTTTTTTTGTTGACTATTATTTATTAGTAATCCAGTACCTTTTTAGTAAAGTTAACAGATTTTTACGATTTCTCATATATATAATATTATCTTTATCTTTATTTCTTTCCATTAAATTTTAGTCGATAGCAAGATTTCCACCACCTGAAGCCTGAAAAGCAAAAAATTCGTCTAAAAAAATGTGGAAAATAACGGAAGCAAAAACAGAAAAAACTGAAGAAAAGCGGAAACTTATGTTGGGGGCGTGAGTGTAGGTGTAGAAATGCATGTAGGGTGGAGAAATGAGTACCGATGTGTGCATATTAGTGTGGATACGATGTCGTCTGAGAGAAGACCTACACACCGGCCTCATTTCTTCTTCTTTCAAAAGCATCGACTGTGGCTTTCACATGATTATTGTCACCTGATTGTAGTATTAGCTTTATTGCTATTATACTTTCATGATTATTTTCATCTTCATCTACTATCTCGATACTACTTGTTAATAAAAAGTTTTAAAGTTTTGGGATTTGCGATTTTTCTATTTAAATAAATCATGCAAAATAAGTAGATAAA
>CAJNOP010000514.1:36449-66751 GCA_905250075.1 Rotaria sp. Silwood1
ACTGTTACTTTTCAAGCCAGTTCATCAACTACTATCTACAGCGTAGATAACTATCACTATGCCATGTTACAGTTACCATCGACTAGTTCGACTTCTTTTACTTATACTATCTCTTATGTGTGTAAAAATAAAGATGATTGTGTTCGAGATTTAGCACAAAATGCAACAAATGAAATGCTTAAGCGACGATATGATTTTCATGCAATTGTTAATGAACTTACACCATTAGTTTCGAGATCTTCTACTATCATCGAATAATACAGATCTTGTTTGTTTTGATTCAAGTGAAAATGTGCGTCATTGTGCTATAGCTGGTAAGCGTGGATCATGTGTCATATCACATAAATTAATTGAGAAAAGTGACATAACTCGTTCGTGTGAGAATCGAATAGCTGTGGGTGTATCCTATGTAAGTTTAATACAAACTGATAATTCTACTATATTTGATGTTCATTGTGATCGACCTTTCTTTAATGGACATTTAACAATACAAGCTACTAAATATATTATGTCTAAATATAGTATTACTCAAACACCTGATGGAAAACCGATTGATGTTAATTTAAATTACGGGTCGAAATTAATAACATCTGTTTTACTCATGATAATAATGATTTTTGTTTTATTTTCAAATCAATATTAAACTCATACTTTAATTCTGGTTAAATATTTAAGTGACATTGTATAAAGCAAAGTCTGTTGTGACACTCTTGGAAATTTTCCACATTGACTCTGTCGCAGGTTCATAGGTTTTCATATGTTTCTGTAAAGGATTCACTAGACTTATTTCAGCTAAAGCATACGTTGAAGCTAATATAAAAGCACAATCCCAAAAAAAAAAAGTTACTGCAAACTATTTCTTTGAAAAGATTCCAGCTATTTCGAAAACATAATCAACCCACATGTCAAAATTATGACGACAAAACTTGGTGTTTTGGGTCAACTCCTCAGTTTTTGTACAATGATTTCGTTTCAAAGTAACACTATTCGATTCAGAATCCAATTCTGCATCCATCCTGAGCAGCTAGAAACTCATCTAAAGTCTAGGAGCAGATGTCAACAAGTATTATGACTCCGATCGATTCAAACACCTAGTGGTTGGGACCAAAGTCCTACTTTTTGTCATATGATCCACTTCAAAAATATTATCGTTCGATAGGTAACAGAATTTCATATTCATTACAACCAATTAAAGAGTCATCACAAGTCCAAGAGTGCGAATATCAGCAAGAAAAACTCGAATACATTGCTAACTTTCCTGACGTATATAAATCTGTGTATGAAGAGAGAGAATAAAGTATGCTTTCATCCAAAGCTATATCTCTTACATTAGAAATAGTTCCATCTTTATTTATAGTAAATGAATAATTTTAAAATAAAAGATATGTCTCGAATCTCTTAATATTGATATTCTTTATATTCTAACAAATTTAGATTTATTTCAAATATGGAAATAATCGATTTAAAACAAGCAGTAGCCCTTATAAATCTTGATTCCGGTTCAGAATGTATTAGACTTTACGCTAATCAATGGTAACAGCTATTGTTCGTTTCTCAATTAACGCATGCTTGAAATTTTGACTATTTTTTACACTCAAAAATAAGATAAATATCTGTATAAAATTTGACTACATAAGAAAGAGTGCACACTGATAAAAAAAAACATATTGTCAATGGAGCGCATTGGTAACAGAAATCGATGAGGACAAAAACATGGACGGGTTAAATACAATAATAGCCACATTTAATCATTTTCCTTAAACTGCCAATATCATTGAACATTACAATAAAATCTATGCGATTTTATATTATCGTCAGTTACATTAACCATCAAATGAGAGGAAAGACTACTGACTGACTACACGAGCCCGAATAATATCAAAAATGATCCTATATGGCATCTGCTTTTCTAAACTTAGACTTGCGTAAAGCAAATCATCATGAGTCTCAGTTGTGTTCAGATATCTTGACTTGGCAGAGACGTGAGAAATAATGAATTTGAATTAGCTATTGCCATATAAAGAAAGTATCAGCGGTTAATTACCTTTTCTTTTTTTTGCTTACTTTTTATAGGTCCCGAACGTAGTCGAATTTTTGAAAAACGGATTTCAGATATACATTCTCTAACGAAATGTATCATCTCCATTTTTATTTCATTTTCTCTATTGATTCTGTAACAATTCTCTTCCCGTGAAACCTCTAAGCTTGACTATCGGATGTGGGTATGAATGTAAGTGTGAGTGGGTGTGGGTGTAAGCAGTTGTTTTCTCTTTATCCACATTCACACTCACTGATCAGAAAAAAAAAGATTTGTTAAAAATTTTTTTTTTTATGAATAACAAATCGTCTTAAAATGCAACAATGAAAATATTCTATTAAAACGAATTCTAGAACTTCCCATATTTCATTCATATGATACACTTATTTTTAACCTTTTGTTTCTTTTCTTCATATTTGTCACTCAACTGTTAAAGAAAATAAAAGGAATTTTAAAAAATTTCAAACGCTTTTTGTAAATATAGAAAAAAAAAGAAAGAAGAAAACAAAAAACACCTGCTAAGAATTTATTTCAACTTTCAATTTTATATTCTGAAAAAGAACCATTCGTTATCAAAAACAAGACATACTCATTTGATATACAGCGCCCTCATCTTGATACAGAACAATATGTGTATATGGCACCAATCAGTATGAAGTGTATGACTCACTCAATTGAAGAAGTGCCTTGATATGCTCTAAGAATGATATTATTATCGATATAGATTAGTTAATGTACATCAAAGATCTTTTCAAGTTCTTTTATTTGAGCTAAGCTGTAATCCATTGGAATTATAATGTACACTTTATCTGCTAACTAAATTTCATGGATTATTTTTGATGTCAAATAGATTTGATAGTTCGATTTCATTTTCAGATGTTGTTAGAAAAAAATGTGCTTATTTGGTATATTCTGATAATAATCATACTTTATATTCTGCAAGGATTTATTCAAGGTTTTACTACATCGATTCCATTATATCTAGTTTCGTATAAAGCATCATGGCAACAGCAAGGTACCTTCAGTTGGGTTTCCTATCCGTTTAGTTTTAAAATCGTTTGGGCACCTATCATCGATCCATTTCAAAGTCGTCGATTTGGACGTTATCAAACATGGTTGGTACCTATACAATTAATTATTGGTATTACTCTGATCATTCTCTCATTCTATTTGGAATATCTCTTGATCAATCTAAGAATTGGCATATTAACAATCACCTTTTTCTTCATGTGTTTTCTCATAGCAAGTCAAGATATCGTTGTTGATGGATGGTCTGTCTCATTGTTCAACAAAGTGAATCCACAATATTCATCAACTTGTCAAACTATTGGAATAATGATTGGACGATTTATTGGTTCGACAATATTAATGACATTTGAATCATCGAATTTTACCAACAAATATATTCGGCAACCTCTCTCTTTACCGCATCGTTCTGATGGATTGTTCTCACTTCAACAATTTATTCGATTTTGGGGTATGATCTTCATTATCGTCAGTATCAGTATGGTAGTCATCTTTTTGTATAAGAAGAAACAATCGAATAAGATAAATAATGTTAATATACAAAAGAGAAGACAAACAAAATTAGATTTGTTTGAAATATATTTGGCCATTTTGAAGTTATTCAAAAAACAATGTATACGTAAATTAACTTTAATATTACTAACCTACAAAGTGGGCTTTGCAGCAACCTACTCGATGACTAATTTGACATTATTGGGGTGAGTCTATCTTTCAGATGATATACTTTGTTCTAATATTCTATGTATATAGATATGGTATAACACGTGACACTCTTGCTCTTATGCATATTCCTTTACTTGTCATACATATTATCTTACCTTTATGTTTGAACGGAACACGATGTCCTCTATTATGGTTCGCTAGAGGATATATTCCACGTTTAATTGGTTCGCTCATTTTAGCCATTTACATTTTCTTCATGTCACAAATTCTGCACACATCGTATTTCTATCCCGTTCTAATTGTCTTACTTTGTTTGAATGAAGCACTTGTGTATTTAATGACAGTATCATGCATTGGATTTTATGCACGAATCAGTGAACCACGTATCGCTGGAACATACATGACATTATTAGGAACAATATCGAATTTAGGTCACAGTTTATCGTCAACATTGGTACTATATATTGCAAATTGGTTGCCAAAACCATATGCATATTCAATTGAAGTCGGAACTTGTATTCTACTAGGTTTTATATGGATAGGATTGACATGGCGTATCATAAGACGTTTGGATGCATTACCTGTCGAAGAATGGTATTTGGAACCTTCTCTTCTAATGATTAATCATTCAACATCTGAAGAAATATGATAATTCACTCTTTTGTAAATAATAATTTATATGTTAATAAATGTTTGCTTTTGCATTTATAATAATTCTTAACGAGAAGTCTGTTTAGACAAAGAATTAATAATATTGACTCAATTCTCGGCAAAATTGCCTTCATACGAACTTTCTATTTAGTGAGTTTTCGTCTGTAAGATTCAAGCAAAAAGATATATTATTGCAGGTCAGAAAGATGAACTGTATCAAATAAATAAATAAACCGTCGATACCGATGAATAGACCGAGCTTGTAATTAAAGCTGCTCAATCTTTGTCATATGGCATTGAAGTTGAAACAATGCCATAAATATCATTTAAATGTATTTAACTGAATTTATCGATCTTTTTAAGTAAATATTTATTTCTACATATGAATTGATCAATTCCAATCTATATCATTCCATGAAGTTTTCATTATTTATAAATTAAAAATTTAGTCATTCTCTATACACTTTCTAAGTAATTTGATATTTTTTTAAATGCAAGTCTTTCATTCGAAGGGTATTTTGCAGTTCCAATCACAAATGATATCAGCATGAAGTTTTATACCAAATGAAAGCTCTTTGAAAACGCAATTTAGTAGTATGAATCGTAATTGATAGAGTGATAATGAGCTAGAGAATTCCCAAAGTTTCCAAAATTTCGAATTTATACTCAACAGTTCATTCTTCAATAAAGTGCCAATTAAATCACTTGATAAAAGTAAACGTGTAAGACTTTCACTCGAAGCTGAATGTGTACATGAGATAACCTGAGAATCGAATTACAACGACACACATCATTCATTGTAATATGTAATTATTGTACAGAATATGATGTTAGTTATAAAGGTCAATGATGTAAGTGACATTATGTTTCAAAATGAGTTTTTCGAAAACTATACATGACAATAAGAGACACATCACAAAGAATAATCTGCTATTTACTTAAGAGTCAATTACATGATACCCAACAAAATCTCAATAGGATTTGAAACTGTTATTGTTTAAAAAAAAGCATTTCTTCAATTATGATTTATTAGTCGTCTTCAACTAATTTGCTACAAGTTGTTCTAAAAAAAACTAAGAGAGAAACGTCATATGAATAACACTTTGTGCTTCTAAATGTAAATTATTAGATATTGATAAATGCATAAAATTTGTAAGTTTTGATTGAGTTCAAGATAGTATTGATCTTTTATACAAACACTGTGGTAAAACTATTATTAAGTTCAAACTTATATGCATAACTTCTATTAAGTTTTTAGGATTGTCTTAAGTGAAGTAATATCATATGTAGCTACACTTATTGCAAAAGGGTGTGGGTGAATGGGAGTTGGGCTAAGCCTGACATCCACACCCACATCCACCCACCCACACCCATACCCACACCCACACCCTCTAGAAAATAAATATTAAAAATTGTTGAAATCAACGTCACATTAAGATTCGCCACTTTCATCAGTTTTTTTCGAAAGAATCATTATCACTACTAAATCTTACTATTTATCACAGTATTCTTAGTAATGATAGGCAACATCAGATTCTTCATGCTCTCGGGTATTTAAAATAGGTATGATTATCAACTTAAATCTATAGACAATATACATACATGCCTGTTTAAACTATAAACATAGAATAACCCTCCAACTACTTACGCGAAATTCTTTTCTCTTCTAGTCTAGGGTATTATATAAGATGTAACTGATAACATGCAAATGCACATGTAAAATGATTAAAAACGTGTTTATTTGATTCTTTCTATTATAACCGAATTACAAATCATTATGAAATTTGAATTATTACCAAATGAAATTTTCATTGAAATCTTTGAATTTCTTCGTATATTTGATATATTTTATTCATTTAATCAGTTAAATGATCATTTTAATAAACTTATTGGGACCATTCCATCACATTTTAATTTTAAGTATATTCAAAAAACAAGATTTGATCGATTTTGTAAATTGTTATTATCAAATCTTGATGTAAAAAATCAAGTTTATTCATTAGTATTATCAAATAAAGATACACCTGGTCAAATCAAAACATTTTTATCATTATTTTCATTGAATGAGTTTATTCATCTTGATTCATTAACACTAATTTAAGTTGAAGAAAATATTTTACAAAAATTAAAATCAATATTACCTTTAATACCACAATTACATTCTTTTCATTTACTTGATTCCAATGATATTCATCTAACTCATCCATTAATATCTAATTTACAAATATTATCAATTTCAACATTATCATCAATTAATAACCTTTCATAAATTACAAATCTTACAATTTCTGATTGTTCACTCGACTAATTATTTTATCATTTATTCAAATATGCACCAATGTTAACCTATCTCAATATTCAATACCTTTCCTCATATTATTCTCACACAACAAATTATTCAAATGTTAATTTCATCAAAGCTGTTCATTTAAAAGAATTGTTTATATCTAATTTTAAATATAAATTCAAAGATTTTAAATTATTATCAAAATATATACCAAAATTAACAAGTTTAAAATTCTATGGAACTTATGATTTAGATATGATTGATGCTAATCAATGGGAATATTTAATTATATATATAAGCCTAACGATAATCATATTGAAGATAAATTCAATCAATTTCAAACTGATTTTTGGATAAAACAACATCAATGGTATACTGAATATTCGTTATCAAATCATTTGGCATTGATTTATACAGTACCTCATATGTTAAATTTTTATACATTAGAGTTAGATTCTAATAGATATTGGAATCAGTTAATTAATACATTTAATAATATGAAAAATTTAACATTATATCATACAACAATAAGAGAATCATGTGGACATTATTTTTCAAATGTATGCTATACCAAATTAAAGTGCGTGAAAAACTGGATTTATTGGTACTAAATGGCAAAGGTTATCAAGACCTTTTAATGTCGAATTGAAGAGATTTTCAGAAATTTGATACTTTTTTTCGTATAGAAAAGTAAGATGTCAGTAATTGAAAAATGGAATAAAACATTTTTCTTGAATATTTTTACATGGTTCGATAGAGCTTGTCGAGCTCTACAAAACTGCATATTTCAAAAGTATTTCGAGTCATCTTTTTCAGATAAAAAATTCCAAAAACTACTTGGAAAATCTGAAAAAATGTCGAAAAACTTTACTTTTCTCAAATGACAGAAAAACACTCGATTTTTCAATAAAATTAGCCTTTGTTCATTATTGTTGCTGTCCCATACGTTTCGAAATGTCTTCATTGGATTCAGTTTTTCACGCGGTATCGAATGAACACATTTCGAAACGTGTGAGACAGCAACAGTAATGAACAAAAACTAATTTTATTGAAAAATCGAGTGTTTTTTGCCATATGAAAAAAGTGAAGTTTTTTGAACATTTTTTGAAATTTTTCAAGTAGTTTTTTGAATTTTTTATCTGACAAAGATGGCTCAAAATATTTTTGAAATATGCAGTTTTGTAGAGCTCGACGAGCTCTATCGAATCACGTAAAAATATCCAAGAAAAATGTTTTATTCCATTTGTCAATTACTGACATCTTACTTTTCTACACGAAAAAAAAGTATCAAATTTCTGAAAATCTCTTCAATTCAACATTAAAAGGTCTTCATAACCTTTATCATTTAGTAACAATAAATCCAGTTTTTGACGCGCTTTAATTCGGTATAAAATACATTTATAATATCATTGATCCTTTAAGTTGTAGAGGGGGAGGCAAAGGTTATGTGCCACCCTGTATAAGTCCACTCAGTTTCTAATGCTTATACCAAATATGTTATTATTTTTGATCAAAAAACGTACTCTTTCTAACAGAACTCTGTGAAATATTAGTCAAATATTGATAATTATCTGTACTTTTATGACTTTCACGTGAACATAAGCGCCTCCGAACGAAAGCGTTTCGTCTTTATTGTAGAGATATAATCGTATTACTAATAGTCACTGATTGTCAAAAGTCAAAACTTTATGAAAGTTTTCAGTTGTATCATATCTCTAAAGTATTTCAATCAGGATCAGAAAATACTCGAACAAAGATGAAGATATAGAGCATTTGACACTCCATCGAACTGCATGTGATAGAATTTGCTCATACAATGAAATCTAGAAAAACACGAGAATCATAGTAAACAAAATGTTCCTATGTTTTCATTAATTTAATACAAACATTTTTTCACCATAACTCCTCTCCAATAAGACATATTTGGTCGAAAATTTTAGGTTGAGTGTATCTCATTTACTTCTACTAATTTGCCCAAGTTTTGTTGAATTTGAACAACTTGTTGAAAAACGACAGTGTTCTTTCGAGAGTAATGAATATCAATCGTTCTGGATTTATTGAGATAGACAAAAGCGTGTTGAGACCAGCTGTAGATGTAAAATGTGTGTATAATAGATTTATTTATCAGTCAGACTAGCAGCTAGAATAATAATAATAATATTATTAATAATAGCAAATTAGGAAAAATGATGAAACAAAATAAGAAAAGATAAATAAGATATAGAGTGCCAGCAAAAAAATTAAAAGAAAAAAAATCCTCTGTTTGAAATGTAGAAATAATAAGATAGATCGTTTCTCTACGATCGATCATCTTGAGAAAGTAACTCTTATCTGTGAGAGATATTGTACTGTACATATCTTGTGTTAGTAGAATGAAGTTGAAGAAGAAATGTGAGTTTCACTTTTTAGCTCCAAAGGGACCACGCTGATAAGCTCTTTTTTATAATTAAGGTTTTCGAGCAAGAAAAAAGAATAGAGATGTAAATATATCAAGTTTACGAGCACGTAAGAAACTTGTAACTGATTTTTGCCATATATTGCTCATTGCTGCACTGCCTTTGGGAGCTATTCGAATTTTCTCTGTAAGCCAAATCATACAATGTGCTAATCGTCGAGCAAGAGGACCTGTACGATGATGATTGAATGAGAAAAACGAATCACCACCATCTAGTGGTTGATAACTAGGAATATCAGCTTCAGGTATTATTCGATTTTCTTCAACATTAAAACCAACTGATTCAAGATCCGAAACAAATTCACGGGTTAATTTTAGTTGAGGTAAGGCAAGACTTGCTTCCATCGTACGTATTGTTTCAACATGTTCAGGATTTTGATTATCATATTTATCAGTTAAACAGGCATCATAACCAACAAATGAACCACCTGGTTTAAGTACACGAAAAACTTCAGCAAAACATTTGGACTAAATCATTGTAGAAAAAAGCATTTTCTTTTTTTAAGAAAAAAATATAATAATATACTTTTTCTGGTGCATGACATACAGATTCTATAGCATAAACATGATCAAAACTATTATCTTCAAATGGTAATTTCATGAAATCACCTTGAATAAATTCACAATTGGTCGGTACACCTGAAATGAGGTTTCAATTCATATTCGAAATTTGTTTCAAAAAATAAATACAATGAATTCTTACCGATTTCTCTAGCTCGTTGAACTTGATATGGACTAATTGTTATACCGGTGATATGTGCTCCAGTTAAGTATGCAATACGTCTTAAGGGCCCTCCAACTCCACAACCGATATCAAGTACTTTATCTCCTGGTTTAAGTTGCATTCTTAATGCTAAATAAGATTCATGTCGTTGAATTGATTCTGCGAATGTTTCACCATGAAATCGATTAGCACAATGAAAACTTCTACCCCAACCTGATTCATAAATATCTGTTGTTAAACTATAATAATTCGTTACTAGCGTCGAATATTGAGCTTTTCGTGTATCAATATCTTGGTGTACTTCATTATATGATGAAATATCTCTTTGAATAGCATTCCTTGGACGTCGTATAAGTTTTTTTTCTGTCATTATTTTTCTTCTATAATGCGAATAAACGATTGCCTTTGAATTAATTATATACGTATATATCTAACCTTGAGACACTACAGTGAAGTAAAAAAAAATACAGCAAGATGAAAATATTAATCGATATGCTTCGATAAATTTTCTCTACATTTTTTTTTTGCCTTTCTCGTTCCTCTTCGTTCTATTTGATTTTTTCCTATACGAGATATATGGCGAATATTTACGCAAAGAGGATTCGACGCATTGTCGTTTTATTATTTTCAATTTCTCTCATGCTCTCTTCTCCTCTTCCTCTTGTTTTGGTTCGTTTTCTTCTTGTATTTTTCTGTATTAGTAATAACATCATTATCGTATAATATATCTCCTTTATTCACTTAGTTCTTTAGAATAACGAAAGAGCACAAAGAAGAAAAAAATCGAGAAAAAAAGAATAATATCTGTTATGGGCATGTCTTTTATCTTTGAGAACAAACAGAGAACAGAACAAATTCGTTTCTATATATAAATTTATGTATTTTTTTTTTCACTCGAACAACACTAAGTACATTTTGTAGTATGCAATGATGGCAAACGAATAATGGAATGTTAAAAAGAACAACAGATAAAATTTCTTCGTCAAACGAGTGAATCATTGAAAACATACGACTGATGTAAATTTTATTATGCTTGAATATTTCAACCTATTTATTCGGTCATCTTTAGCAAAACATTAACTACTGTTAGAGAACACTCTAACAACGTTCATCATTATTTATTGTATTTTATTCTTCTTCATTTGTTACGTGTATGTGTATTCATTTTACTATATGTTATCCACTCTCATACAAATAAGTTAATCTTTTTTTTTCTTTTCTTCTTTCCTTCATTCTTGAGAATTCAATAAACTCTCAACCTTTTCTTTTGTTCTAACTTTAAGTGCATTGAAGATGCCGAACATTATCTTCATTATTACGTAGTCTAATCCAACGTGGACAAGAATATTTATTATCCCCCCTATCCGTCTGTATCTTTTGCTTATGTATTTTATCTCTCGTTGTATTTTTTTTTGTCTGTTCTTTTTTTTTTTCTCTGGTGTGTGTTGGTGATGTATAAATAGTGAAGAATAAAGAAAAGAATAAAAAGTTCAGGAGAAAAGGAGGTAAAAGAAAGTTGAAGTTGTTAAAAGTTGGTCAACAAGAAAATCTGATTATATTCTATTGATCAAGTTACAGTCGAGAGCATCTGTAACATCTACATATACTTTTTATTTTAGATATGAAAATATACTCAATGCCTTCAAAGAAGGAAAAATCGAAGATGCAAGAACATGATTCATCCCATTTTCGTACGTTCGATTTTTCGTTCTTTGAAGACACTACGTATACTTCCATATCTAAAAATAAATGGTATGTATAGATAATATTTTCCTAGAGATGACTGAATAAACAAGTAGAAATATTCAACTAGGGTAAAATTTACATCAGCCACATGACTTTATTTATTCATTGTCAAATCTTTGTCCATACTATATCAAATGTCAACTTATACATCAGTTGGTAAAAGAAATATAACTTTTTATGTACGTACAAAATAGTTAAAAATCTCTTTGTCTAAGAAAATTGGAATATATATCTTGCCTTCTGATTTTTGAAAATATGTCGCATAAGAAATATGATGTCCAATACCTTTGATAAAAAAAAAAGCAAGTGGTCGAATATCATCAAAAAAACCATATCGATATAGTGAATATCGATTTTTACAAGAAATTGATTTTAAACACAAAGATTCATATCAAGCAAACAAGCGGTTTCAATATACCTACAGCTTGTTGAAATAACCATCACCAAGTTTAATTTTTCATCAAACCATAAATATTATCAAAACGATAATCATTAACAATAAATTGAATAATAAGAAAATTACATTTGATAAGGAATTGATAGGCTATTCCATCAAGAAATAGCGTGGAGTATATGAAGTAGTGTTCTGCGGCACAATACAGAAAAAAAGTTGTCCCGAAGTGTAGTTAGCTTCTGTGTCATATCTGTTCCAAGTCAGGAATTCTTGTTGGCTAAATAAATATATACAAAAAAAATTCAGTGACGTATTTTAGCAATGTTTTGCATCATCATCATCGTGTTTATCTATATCACTGTTGTCTTGTTCATTGTTTATCGTTTTTTTGAGTTTTTTTGTGAGCGTTGGCGATACCGATGGTGTTGATTCAGTTGAAACGACACTGTTTTCGTTTTATGAATTCTTCGACTACCGGTGAAAAAATGTCCCTTAATGTCCTTAAATTACGACGAATAAACAAAAGTTTATTGACTTTTCTGTTCCTAATCTGGTCCGCCGATCAGTAATCGTATTAGCACTATCGAAAAATATACGTTCCATGGAATTATTTACTGCTTGCTGGTACAGACAGAACACATTGAGCCACTTCAGCCAATGTTGGATACGACACTTTGTTCAAATACCAATATGTCACTGCGTCCATATCATTGCTAATCACTGTTTCATCATCCAAGTATCGTTAAACTTGAGGGTGTGGGTGTGGGTGTATATTTGAGAAAACATCCACACCCACACCCGATTCTCTACGACAGCGCTCAATCTATATTCTCCGATTTAGCTCATTTTAACATATGCAATAATGGCAAGTTTTTGATGAATTTTGGTGAAAATCGATTCAAAAAATATTCAATCGTTCGTTTTTATCGAACTTTCCCTGAAAGCAGTATAAAACTACTATAAACCTCATATTTACGAGGGACGATTTTGGACACTCCAAAAGCCATCAAAACAACAACTGTTTCAGTTAGAATTTTTTATACACCAATACCTTACTAATTTCTACATGTACTATTAACTTCAGTTCAAACGATTTAATGGTTGATATTTTATGAATTCCAAGATTTGAAGAAAAAAAGAATTTTTTGACTAAATTTGACTGCTCATATCTCTAGATTGAAGAATGATAGAGATCTGAAAATTTGAACACAAGCACATCTCAATGCTATATAACCACTATAGAAATTTCAGCTTTGTAGAGCAAAGTATTCGTGCAGGGTAACTGCAACAAAAACCAATTTTTTGTCAAAAAAGTCGATTTTTGACCTTGGCTTTCTTACAAGACGAACCCTAACTTTTTTTGCACATCTACCCAGCTTTAAAGATCATACTTTGGTCAACAACTTGACATAAAAATA
Organism: Rotaria sp. Silwood1; assembly: GCA_905250075.1. NCBI lineage: Eukaryota > Metazoa > Rotifera > Eurotatoria > Philodinida > Philodinidae > Rotaria > Rotaria sp. Silwood1. The sequence continues at coordinate 49,852 of CAJNOP010000514.1, forward strand.
AACTTGGGATGCACATGAGCTGTTAAGCAATCAATCCATCTTTTTTGCAAAAAATGTAATCTGAAAGTTTTTCGTTCAGTGCCTCATCCTTTTCTAAGTATCTCGTGAACGGTTTATCATAAAAGACTAAAACTCTCAGAAAAGATGAGACTAACATAATAGAGTAAAACTTCAGCTGCATCCAAGTTTATACCATATTGGTTTACCTGTGAGATACTGGAGCCTCTTCGGATAAACATTAATAAAAAACACATGGAAATCAGATCCGAGTCAAATGATTTAAATCCAATTAGAATCCCCTTTTAATTCTGTACCAACCGAAATTAAGATATCCTTCGAAAATGAAAAAAAAGTTTTTTTGAAAAATTCCCCTACCCTCTTCAGGATTTTCCTTAAAAGTCTTTCCAACAATCCTCGTATTTCCCCACGGCTATTCTTTGAAAACATTTTTTACTTTTTCAAGGACATTTTGATGTATGTTGGTGTACAATGCCAAGCTGATTTTAACAAGACATAAATCATTGGATTCCGATCTCATTTCCATGTGTTTTTCACTAATGTTCAGCAAAACAGAGTCTGGTGTCTCACAGGTAGACCAATATGATATAAGCTTGAATGTGGCACAAATACCACTTGATTATGTTACTTCTATTGGCTCTGAAAGTTTCAGCCTTTTTTGATAAATCACTCACGAGATACTTGAAAATGGGAAGGAGGAGTGCTCCTCCAAAATTCTTAGATTGCATTTATGCAAAAAAAGATCGACAATTGCTAAACGGCTCATGTGCGTCTTAAGTTTATTTTTACGCAAGATTGTCGACTAAAGTGTGGTCTTTAAAGCTGGATAGGTGTACAAAAAAAGTTTGGGTTTGTTTTGGAAGAGAACCAATGTCAAAGATCGCCTTTTTGACGAAAAATTGATTTTTGTTCTAGTCACCCTGCGCAAATACTTCGTTCTAAAGAACTGAGAATTTTATAGTAGCTAGGCAACATTGATTTGTGTTTTTGTTGAAAATGTTAGATCTCTATCATTCTCTAATTTAGAGATATGAGTAGCGAAAGTTGGTGAAAAAATTCGTTTTTCCTCAACTCATGAAAACCATAAAATACCCACCACTAAACTGTTTGAAGTGAAATGTATGGTGCATGTAAAGGTTAGTTAGTTATTAATGTATAAAAGGTTTCAACTCTAACGGTTGATGCTCTGTTGATTTTTCCGAGTGTTCAAAATCGTCCTTCGTGAAAACAAGCCGTTTATAGTTAATTTATAATGCTTTCAGTAAAAATGCCATAAAAAATGAACGATTCAATATTTTTCCAATTAGATCTTATTTAAATTCATCAAACAGTTGCCTCTATTACATACGTGAAAATGAGCCAAGTCAGAGAATTCTGATTGAGCTCTATCCTAGAGAATCGGCTGCGGGGCTTATATGGAATGGCTCATATTTCCTATATTGAGATCTTTATACCAATACTTGTGGCATTGATATGATCCAATCAATATCGAAATACTTAGTATTGTTCTAGCTATACATTGTAAAACAAATCGTAGAATAATAACCCCTAGTACTTTATGAAAGTCTTCCTAAACCCGTAAAGGATTTTTGAACGGAAGGGTTTCTGAGAACAAGAATATCTGAAAAAAAATGTGTAATTATTTCTTTAATTTAGATTCATTGCAACTAAATATGGAAAGCTGTGTTAAACGTCGATTTGGAACATCAACTTCTTCTGACAACGTTTTCCTTCACATAATAACGACGAACTTAAAGAACTATTGGTGTCATGGTCTACAATTGTCCATGTTCCTCTAAGGAAGAACAAATTCGAACTGATTCGAATTAAGCGCCACTGGCCGTGTAGACTGCCAAACAATCTATTTTGACAAACCAAACTTTCCTCTGAAGCTTCATTTGAATCAGTTCGAATTCGCTCTTCCTTAGGAGAACATGGACAGTTGTACGCCGTGACATCAACAGTTCTGTCGGTGGGCTGTTTTCATATGAGGGGAAACACTGTCAGGCAAAACCGATAACCGTGAAAATCGGTCTATATGATAAATCAATTTCATATACATTTCTTAAACTCTGGAACGAGTACTTGAAACTGCAACATATGATGAACCCTTAAAGGGTTTATTGATTTCCTAAACCATTTATCAAGTCCTTAAAAAGGGTTTAGGAAAATTTTACATACAGTGAAAGGAGTTTATTACACGTTACACTTTCAAAAACCCTTTTACGGTTAATTATTCTAGGGATTATTTTTACAGTGTATTCACTCCAAGGGGGAAACACTGTACTTTGTACTTTATGGTACTTTAAACTACTTCAATCTACTTTAAAGGGTGTGGGTGTGGATGAGTGTGAGTGTGGGTGTGGGTGGGTGTGTGTGAGTGTCGATGTGGGTGTGGGTGTGAGTGTGAGGGTGCGTGTGGGTGTACTTCTTCAAGTTGACCACACCCACACCCACACTCACCTCTTACTATGATTACAGTAGTCGCAAAAAGAAATTATCTTTAAAAGATGCACTAGGAAACGATTACTATTTATTTGATTGTCTCACTGACACAAAGGGAAATCTTGTATTTCATTTTTTTCTTAGATAAAAGTCAACTCATAGGTTCAGCACTACTATGTTCTATAAAAACGTTCTCAAATGGACATTTTCAAAGTCAACCATATAGACAGGTGTAAAAAAATGGATGCGTAGCGTAACTATGGTGTTAACATTTCATCTCAGCAGCCAAGATCTACGGAAGAACATACCGGGGCCAGTTTTGTCCTCATTTGAGGATGTCTTCAGGATGTGTGGGTGTGGATATTTTTCTCAGCTCATTTAGACAGTAGCACTCGCATTCTTCGAATTCTCTCTAGCTAGAAGTCGATTTTTTCTATTGAGATATTTTTTTACTTAGCTGTTCGAGTTTTTCTTTGCTACAACTGAACTTAATTAATGAGGAAACGTAGTTTATTTGATAGGATCGAGCTATTTCACTGATGTTTTATTTCAGCGAAAAGATTTGAGTTATCTCATGAGATAACTGGAATTGCTCACTAAAACACATTTTAATGGTAACAAGTGCAACATTTAAATTTAATATCGTAAGCCTCAATACCTATTCTTCAAATATTTTCTATTTACCGCTACGTTTTCATGCTAAATTCATTCGTTATCACACATTTTCATTATGCTCTATAATACTATCCATATTTTCTCTGAATTCCTTCGATTCTTTTGAGCAGTATCGATATGCATGTAATGTTATAGGCAATCTCACAACTCTTTTGCAGTTCTTTTGTAGAAAATAGAAGGCAATTCCCATTGTTAGACGGAAATGCTGTAGTTTAATTTTTCTTTTCAATTGAATTAGTTGAGAAATGAAATGAAGGTATTACGATTAAAAAAACAACCTAAATCACGGCCTAAATCACACGGAATGCGGGTGGATTTGATTACTTGATGATGTCACTGCAAAAAGGGAGTTACATACCTGGGCAAAAACTTATTAAGAAGTGTTTTCATCGTATCAATTTAGCACATTGACTAAAACTTGTGTAAAGCTTTGAAAGCAAGACAAAACCACTAAATTAAACTGTTTCTTCTGCAACTATATGAATATTTTGACAAGAGACTCTCTCCATATATATTCAATGAATAATGTTTCAATACATAATCAAATTTGCTGAAATACGAATAGACAAATGCAAAATGATTCCTATATCTTGCTTCAGGAGTATATCACGTAAGTATCGTATCGGTTGATGGGAGAAAGTGTGACAGGATTCGAATCTTGATATTGACTTACATATCTGAGATATTTAGTGGTGGTTTCTCTCTTTTAAACACGTTGATACTTTATGAAGCAAATTTTACCTTCTAACAACACGAGCCTTGAAAATTTAAATTTTTTTTTTGATTTCTCATTTTTGAGCATTGATTCATCAATGAGTGAACACTTCTTATGTAACTTCCAAGCGGTTAAAGAAACGACAGTGTTCCAAAAAGAAAGAGACTGAAATTAACATAAGGTTCATCAAATTAGGGTGTGGATATGAATGATGAAAAAAGGTCCACACCCACACCCTATATAAATGGTGAGTTTTACATATTAAGATGAAATTGGTGTCCTATGATACCAAGGACAAAATTAACGCAACTTGTATTTTTGATGGATATTTTCATGAATAGTCAACAAGAAACAACACCAGGTTTTCTGAAACCTTTGTTGTCCGTAGAATTTTGTAAAGCTCGTTATGCTGATCATTTTGATAAAAAAAATATTCAGATTTACTCAATAAATAACACTACTACGGTCAAAATATCCAACACGTTCGACTATTCCTGACTGCTGCAGAGCAATAGTTAATGCTTGCGAATATTTTTGATCGTAGTAACGTTATTTATTGAGTAAATTTGAATATTTTTTTACCAAAATGATCAGCGTAACGAACTCTACAAAATTATATGGACGAAAAAGGTTCCAGAAAACCTTGCGTTATTTCTTATTGACTATTCATAAAAATATCCATCAAAAATACGAGTTGCGTTAATTTTGTCTTTGATTGATAGATACACATTTTGGACAAAACTAACGATAATAGTTCGTAGCACGAATGAGCTACTTTGGTTTTTATAAGTCAATATTAATATAGGTGATATTAGCATCAGAAAGACTAGCATGGACGGATGAAAAACTATCTAGAACAGTATTTTTTTTTTGTTCTCATGGCATTGCCATACACAAGAGACATGAGAAAGACACCAGTGAAAGTTAAACAACAAATAGTTCTTTCTGGCTTGTTCTATTCTATCAGAAGAAAAGCATTCATTCGTCTAATCAACAGCAGATGCATTTCTCCACACTGACAACTATATAAAACTCTTACGATTGATAAATGAAAAAGATTCTAATTTATACTGAATTAAAGCAAGATAAGAAACGATAATGGAATGGTCTTTTTTCTAGAAATCTCTCTTTTTCACTAACACACACTATTAAAAGAGTGATTTCCATAGAAATTAAGGCTATAATGATATCTCAAAGAAAAATGACATCGGGTTGTTACAACTTGCCCCTAGGTATCGTTTGAAAAACAATCGGATAAATGATAAAACAACCTAACAAATAATATTTGCATTTAAAACTTGATCTTTATGTTTAAATTTGTGTTGAAAAATCATAGTTTTCAATTTTTTCAGGTACTTAAGTAATATTTCTGTGATATTAATGAGATGAACTATTTTTTTTTGATTTGGTGCCATGCGAAAAAAATCGAGAAAGGTGCTGACGCGTGTGAGTAGGTATAGTTGTGAGTGTCGAGTAAAAGAAAGATAACACTTTATTTCATGTGGGGAGCTTAGATTTGAAAAGAATAAAACCCTACACGTCTTTCTATTGTTTTTACAGTACTTCACTCGATCTTTTCAGTTACTGGTTTTTTTTTATACAGGTAATGGAGAAATTTTAGTTATTTTTTTTTTTTGTTCTTTTCAAACATTGCGAGTAATAAAGGTAATAACTATGAAATTTCATTTGTATTGTCTTCTTTTTTGTCTCCGTCCATATTGTTTTATCCTTTACCGTTTCAAAACTAGTCCAGTCAAGTCGAGCTATTTTTTGATATTTTATCGTCCTCTGCTTATGCTTATAAAGAGCGTCAACAATAAGGTTTTCAATACATCAGATGTAGCTCTTAATTTTTCACGAAAAAGCCAAAAAAGATACACATGAAATAAAATAACACAACTTATCTAGTCTAATCAATAATATAAAAACAGTGATATCAACTTTTCTCTTGTACAGTGCCAAACTGTAGTAAAAAAGAATATAATGTTTTTATTAGCAAAAACCTAGTCTTAAGCCTGTTTCCAAGTAAAAGGTAGTTACTGCCATTTAAATTACATTGCCTATTGCAATTAAATGATGACGGAGTAGAAATGTTAGCTTTTCTAAAATGTAAAAACATTCAATCTGACAGAAAGAACATGGAAAAAACCTATGTTCATCTGGTACAAATCTGTGGGTGTGGGTGTGATTTTTCAGTTCACCCACGCACCCTCACATCAGCTGCGTGTCATTTCTAATGTGCCGTTGACTTTCACACACAATCTTGCCTCTAAACGTGAGAAATTGGTTAAATAAGCCCCAGTCGCGATTGAAGTTTTTTTTCTATTTATTGTATTAAAAGATTAGTGTCAAGCGTTAAGCGTTATAAAAAAAGAAAATTTTTAATCAGTACAGTTTAAGTTAGGCACCTATGAATGCGATGTCTCGACCAATGCCTCTTGTGACTAAGTCGGTGAATTCAGCCAAATTAAGTTTACCATCAAAATTTCTGTCAACTTTTTGAATATATTGACGTAGAACTTTTGGAGGCGCCCTAGGTACAATGACTGGCATAAACGCTTCGAGTTCATCAATATCGATTTTATTGGAATAATCGGTGTCGAGTATACGAAATGCTTCAGCTATATCATCGGCTGCTTCTTCACCCAACATGAATGGTCGCAACACTTTCAACCATTTATCAAATGGTATTACCGTTCTCAAGGTTCTTCTTGCTATCCGCTCATACTCGTCTCGAGGAACTTTTATATGATACGAGCGTCTTCTACCAAAACCAACATCTTCTTCGTACAAATATTCGGCTAGTACAGTTTTTCCGGCTTGTCGATGCAAAATTTCATCAATACGAATTTGATTACGTCCGGGCATTATAAAACAAACTTGACCATATCAGTTAGAAAGATAAATCTTGTCCGAATTATTACTTACCGACTACAACTTACAGAATGATCAATCCAATTGAATTTCACTGTTGTTATTGTTGTTGCTCAGACAAAATAAAATGTAATAGCATACAACGACGTTGATTTATATAGTTTGCCATTCACCTTGGAATGTTGTTGACAATTTTTGGTTTCAATATGCGTCGATCACTTCGGTGACTAGAGAAGGGAACGAAAAATATATTATGAAAGTATTGGTGTGAGTATTACCCATTTCAATCAATAGCGGTAAAAATATAGAGGTTTACTTTTTTGGCTTCACGCAAAGTATTGACACAGTCGTAGGAAGAAATTTTTTTCTTATAACTATTTTTGGTTTTGGCCACTGAAATTGTCATAGAATAGAAAAAAAAAAGAAACCATACTTAATACAGTTCTGATCAAAAGAAACCGCGGACACTGGATTCTGGGCTCCTTACGCTGTCGTGGGCTAAAACTTCATAGGAACAACTTTTTAGCTAAACTCCGATCATTGACACCAACAAAGAAAAAGAGTGTAAGTGTGGCTTTGAGTTATGCTCGCATCCCACATCCATACTTCACACCAATACCCACACTACATTCCCACCAAACCACACTAACACCCCTTCCACACCCATAACTACTGTGAGGCACATTGATTTTGTTGAATTTCTCGTTAATTTTAACATATAGACAGAAAAAAAAAACGAAGAACATACTTGTATGTCTTCAATTTTCAAATTTTGTATATTCATTTGCATGCCATAAATAGACTGTAGAGCAATAGAATTGGTCTTGTGAAAAAAACAAATCAAAAGAATATAGTATTGTTTCGAGTAATATATGCATATGAATTAATGGATTGTGTGATTTATAACCCATCATTTTTGCAAAAATTTCGAAATCGGCTTTTATTCAATAGAACCACATCTTTGAACAACAGAAGCAACAATTTCGACAAATAAAAGACTTGTCTACTCTTTCGGTGGCCTAATTTCTGCGATGCTGAGTGTGGGTGTTATTACAAGCCAGAGATGTCCATCGCGGCTGAAAATCTGCCGCTGCCGCGCCGCGGCCTTAGAAAAAAAAAGCTGCCGCACCGCTGCCGCGCCGCGACGGTTTATAAAAAAATGTTGCCGCGACGCTGCCGCACCGCGATGACTTATAAAAGAAACGCTGCCGCGCCGCTGCCGCGCCGCTGCCGCGATGAATTATAAAATAAACGTGCCGCCACCGCGCCGCTGCCGCGACGGTTTTCAAAAAAGTGTTTCTAATTTCACTGCTGTGACTATATTTGACCAGAGATATGGGTACTAGTCCATCATATTTATTCAATATCAGGGTGTTTCATTTGTAAATCCTGAAATTCTATTAAATTCATACAGTTTTTCAATGTCCTCCAAAAAAATCCTGCCGCTGCCGCGATGGTTTTTAAAAAAATCTGCCGCTACCGCGCCGCTGCCGCGATGACTTTTTAAAAAATCTGCCGCTACCGCGCCGCCACCGTCACCGCGGCAGCGACAGCGGCAGCGCCGCGATGGACATCTCTGTTACAAGCCTGATTTGTTTTTACACCCACACCTCACCTCATACCTACACCCCACACTCACACCCGCATCCTCCTATATATTCCAAGAAGAGAAAAGAAAAAATCCAACGAAGAGAACGAAAAAATGGGAAAAAAAAATAAAATAAAATTTTTGAAAAACTTTGGGTTGTAAGCCACAAGATCCGAATAAATCAAAAATACATTGAAAGAAGAGAATTCTGTTTTGGTACCATTCGTTTACAGTTATGATCGGAAGCTGCATGATAGCAGTTATTAGAATGGAGTTTTAATGTTGCTCTCTTTCTAACTTTTAGTTCTTTAAAAGTTTTTACTGTTTTTTGATCTATTTTATACGTGTAGGATACAAATAAGGTTTATTCATATGTGACAATGCCTAGAAAATCACAGTGTTCAGCACTATTCATACCTTACAAAGAGCTTGATCCTTAGTCAAATCAAATGAAGCGGCTCAGTAATGAGAATAACTGTCCAGTTTATCAACCGAATTCCAGCAGAAGCATTTCTCACATTGGCCAAGAGCAATTCAGGCCATCAGATACGACTCAAATGGTTTGATTGAATGTTTGAGGAGCTGTCAATACTCGAAAAAACACCTAAATTAACAAAATCACAAACATAAGCATACAGTTTAAATAAGCCGTTTCTTTTATACATTGATCATCATTAACACTAACAATTTTGAATGTACATTGTCAATTAAAGAGTACTTCTAGCTCTTGTGGAAATTGACTATATTCAGTTATGTTAGCAAATATTATTTTTCCCATGGATGAATCAATATCAATATCGAGTATTATATTAACAGCATATATGTTGACCATTTCCAATGATTCACTGGTAGAGTAATAACCATTAAGTGACATAATATTAGTTGAGCACAATGATAGACTTTGGTGAGTTCAAAGAATTTTTGATGATTGATCTTGTTCCCATTTCAATTTCAGGCTAGTAGAATGATCACCGATAAAAAAATTTAAATCTAATAATCCATTGCTATTTTCTGCTCCAATAAATCTATTTATCAATGTGTACAAAAATGAATCTCTTATGTACTATTCAATTGTATATTTTGATTGATAATTTTTTTTTGAATTCATCAGTATCAGTGTTAATCAAAATCTCTTTAAGTAAAGAACTCCATAAAAAAAAAGGGTCGGTTCTAAAGGTAAGTTAGAAATCGATTCCTGTTCATCGTTACTCAACAAATGAAATTTCATCGATTGCTTCTTATAAATACCTATGTTTTTACAACATATATACATATTGCATGAATCTGCTCTTTACTATTTAAAAATGGTAATAAATCAACAGAAACATGTTCAGACTAGGGGTGGCACTTTATCTTTACTTTATCAAGTAAAGTAAAGTAGAGTTGCTTTACTTTACCGATAAAATAAAGCAGATTAATTTTACTTTACTCAGTAAAGTAAAGTTGAGTTACTTTACTTTACTCGTTAAAGTAAAGTTACTCTACTTTACCCGAAAAGTAAAGTAAAGTAAAGTGAAGTATCTTTAACTTTACCATACAAGTAAGATGAATTAAAATAAGATAAAGTAAAGCATGTAGTTGATGATTTAGTCGACGACAAAAGTCTTGCCCGTCTTGATATGAATTCTTTATTTGATTTTTGACGTATGAGGATAGAATACAGCACATATATATATATACAAAGGGGTTCGAGACATTTACGCAGTACATATCAGTTTTATAAGTGTCTGCTTCTTCTTTGAGCAAAGTAAAAATATGTGAATACATCCATTTTTGGATGACCTGTTAAGAGATGAGATGGCTAGTGTGAAGTGAGTTCAAGTTTGTAACTTTTGACCGTTCAGAAGGAAGAGCTTTAGCTATGCTTCATCAACGGACAATACCAAGAACACTGAGCACGAAATTTTGAATTGTAATTCATTCACCAGAAATTCGTCAGCTCAAAATTTCAGTTTCATATCATACAATTCATCTCATCTCTGAACAAGTCATCCAAAAATGTATGTATTCACATTTTCTTACTTTGCTCATAGAAGAAGCAAACATTTATAAAACTGCTATGTACTGCGTAAATGTCTCAAACTCCTCTGTACATATATGTGTTGCATTTAATTCTCATACGTCAAAAATAATATAAAAAATTCATTTCAAAGCGGGCAAGACTTTTGTCGTCGACTAATTATTGATTTATTAGTTTATTATCACAGGTTAATCACATTCAAATACGTCAAAAGTTTCGTCGAATTATAGACCGAAGGCCTCAAAAAATCTGAATCGAATTTTATTACTTCGAAAGGCAGCATTGAACCCTGAATATGTTGGGGTGTGGGTGTAGGTGGTTTGTAAATTGTAGGTCCAAGCGCACACCCGCACCCTACCCACTTCCACACCCCACACCCATACCCAGCCACCCACTCAAATCCACACCCACCAACACCAACATCGACTCACACCTGCATCACACCCTGGTACTATTGAATTATAAACATTTGTAATAGAACAATGACAAAAATTTTTTTTGGATACCTGAGGGGGACCCCGGGTGTGAAAAGTTGGGTTGTGGCAAAAATAGAAAATAAAATTATGAGAAATACTCAGGGTTCAATGCTGACTCTCAAAGTAACTAAATTAGATTCAGATTTTCGAGGCCTTTGGTCTATAATACGACGGAGCTTTTGACGTACTGGAATGTGTTTAACCTGTGATAATAAACTAATAAATCAATAATCATCAACTATATGCTTTACTTTCTCTTATTTTAATTCATCTTACTTGTATGGTAAAGTTAAAGATTCTTTACTTTACTTTACCTTACTTTAATTTATTAAAGCAAAATAAAGTTAAACTACCAACCCTAGTTCAGACATAATAAAAAATATTGTTTCATTTGTGAATGTTTTAATAAATTCGATAAATTGATTTTTATTTGAAAATGATAGCGCCTGATCATTGACTTTTTCTAATAAAACTTTCATTTGAGTTGTATTTTCTAAATCAATATCAATCTGTTTAGCTAGTCGGACAAGGATCTAATCTTTTTCATGACTGGACGGTACCAATATATCGGAATGATTAATACGACGTTTAAGAGACTGTAAGAGAATAAATAAATTTTCTTCGATTTTATCGTATGCACAGCAAGCATACTGTGATTGTTTTGAAAAACTTTGGTTAGAAACATATTTTCACAGTATTGATATTTTTCTTTGTGCCTCATGGCATTTTAAAAATAGATAAAAAAAAATGAGACAATACTCTGCTGTCATGCGTATCTAAACTTGTTCGAATCTATCCAGATATTAGGAAAAACTTATGATGAAAGCTTGTTTTCATTTTAAAAAATAAACGACGCCAATCTCTACTTTATTCTAAATTCAGTATATGAAGTTAGAAAATATAAGTAAGCGCAAGAGTGCATGTGTACGTCATCAGAGCTAAAAACCATGTTTCTTTATTTCGCTGCCACTTACATTCTGACTTAACTTTGCAAATTTTACTGGCAGCTTTAATCTCAATTCATTAATGTGTCAACACTAAACACTCAAAAATCGATAGTAGATGAATATTTTGCCTTTCTTATTCCATTATTAGTAGACAGAATAATGTATGTTTACTTGTTGTACTGTGTTTTTACTGTTCTTAATTTCAACACGTATAAGAGTGGAGTGAAAATGTTTGTCACTTTTAAAACAATATATTTTATTTAAAAGTTGGTAAGTTCAAAACGTACATATTATGCGAGATACGTTTGATGTTGGCGTGTTTATCAATGTTTCATCGTGACAATCACATGAAGTCTACATTCTAGCTGTTGAATACTCGATACCAAATATTTTTTAAAATCAATCCATTACTCTCTATTAAAAGCAATGTTCTCAAGGACCTTTAAAATATATTTTATCACATATAACTATCGCTTATTATTACTGTTTTCTCACATCTAATCTAGATATAGATTCGCATGCAAATTATTTTGTACGAATACACTTAGAGAAAGTCGTTGCACCACAAGCAATGACGAATTATGATATGGGAAATCACCGAAACCAAGTCATTGCCGATAGTTGGAATGTTCCTTCTAAACTGATTCGAAAAGACTTCTTTTCAGCAGTTCCATTGTTTTTCCACAATAAAGTTAAGCCTTTAATGCAATAAGAAATCATATTTTTGGGAACTTTCTGAGCAAATATTTATTTTTTTTGATTTGATTAAACGAAAAAAAATTTCTCCACATTAAGAAAAATATAATTGGCTTGAAATTCTGGGTTTTCTTTTACTTTTATTACTTAAATTGAATTTATTGACATAAACTCTTATCACTGACAAATTTTTGCACTCGATGATTTCCATAATCAACTACATAGAGATTTCCATTAAGATCAAATGATAAATCATGTGGATAACTAAGTTGATCGTATCGAGAACCCATTCCTTGCCCACCAGCTATAACCATTCCGGATTGAGCTCCACGTACCCAACGCATGATTCGATGATTATTCGTATCAGCAATATAGAGAGTGCCTAATTCATCGACAATAACACTGTATGGACTCGATAATTGATTTAAACCATTACCAAGAGATCCACCAGCAAGCATTGAAGATTGTGATGATATTACATCATCAGCTTTTATTATTCGATCACGTCTCTGCTCGGCTATGTAAATAGATTTCTTTTGATCAATGAACATAAATCGTGGACCGCTAAGTCTCGACGCAACTAGTTGCCCAATGGTCGCACCAACATCCCATTTTTTTATTTCGCCTTTTTTCCAATCAGATACATATAGTAGTCCTTGCTTATCTCTTGACATGCCAACAGGAGATGATATATCTTTGATGATTGTTTTCCCACTCTTAGCACCTGAAGACCATTGTTGAATACGTCCGTTTTCTGTATCACTAATATAGATTGATCCATCTCTATCGACGACCACATCTGATGGATGATTTAATTGATCAGTATTATTTCCACTTCCTTTTCCACCTGCAACTAGTTGACCACTCGAAGCATCTTGTTCCCATTTGACTATACGATGATTTTTCGAATCTGCTACATATATAACTTGATTGTCATCCACAAAAAGTCCCCAAGGACCATGCAATCTATTAAGTGCAGATCCGAGACCATCGCTTCTACCAGCGACAGTAGTACCATTTGTAGACCATATCGCATTTTCACAAATACCATCATTTGGTTTTGACACCAATAATGGAGCTAAATAATTAGATTTAGCAAAATGCTTACTTTGTATACATGAATTTCAGACATCATCTTATTCGATCCTTCTCTCAATTGTTGTTATTAATAAGTTTAGAAATCAATCTCTTCTTTTTTTACAAACATCAATGTTAAATATCAGCTCGGAAATATGTTTCATCAATAATATAATCATTTTAAATATACAATTTATCAATAAAACTAAGTTAGAAATGAATCAAGTTAAAGTATGATGAATAAATGATGCATGACATATACTTATTTAAGAAAGAATTTCACACTTACTAGATGTTATAGTACTTGTACTTGTCGTCATTGTAGCATTCGTCACTATATTCAAAGGGAAAATATATCTATTCAAAAGTCTTTGAGCATAAAGTTTCAATCAAATGAAAACTAGATACAAGAATATAATATCGAAAAAAAAACATGCTATTTTTCAGTAGAATATTCCAAAATCACAACTCGTGATATGAATATCACAAAGAACATATGAATATAAACGTTTTACTTATTATTGATGGACAGAATTCTTGATTCGCTTTTGATAAAGGATAACAAACAGGATGATCAAAACATCGTGGATGATGAACACAGATATGATTAGGTTCATAGCAGATATTGTCTGGAGATCCACATGATATTAATTCGGAACAAGTCAACCAAAGAAATGCACAAATGCTACTACTAATATTATTCATTGTATGAAAACATCCACATAAGCTATTCGTCGAACATTGATCATATTGAGACTTTTTATGACACGATTGAAAATTCGTATGAACTTGTATAGCTAAATGTCAATAGTTGGACACATAAAATAAAATGTTAATCAAACCTGACGAACTATAATAGATGTTGATTAAATATTTGAATGATTCAAATTAAAAGAAATCTTTAATTACCTGATAAGAATGAATATGCAATAATACTTTACCATCATGATCATGGTTTGCGTAGAAGGAAAAATGAATCCTTTTTTTCTTTATATTTCTTGCTTACGAATGATGGTTTTAGCTGCATTCTTCAATAAATAGAAAGTCGATATCATTTTTATATATTTTTTTAAATATATTTAATCCTATTTCAGAACAAAAAATACAAAACAAGCAGTAAGTATTGAGTTAATATGAAATATACAATCAGTCTGTGTAATCGTTCCATTGTGAGAAAAATAATAATTTGCAATGCAATAGTTTTAAGATTCAACAATAAAAGAAATATATTGAAAGAAATCAAGTTTTTGTGAGAAAATTACAATACAGTTACATGCTTTAGAACCTAGGTGTTGTCTGAATGATGGGTATCTTTTTTCTGCTTATCTGCATCGATCTTCAGCTATGGAAATGGACTTCGTTGAAGAAAAGCTAATAAGTGACATTCGCGATAATGCGTCGAGATTATGTAAAAATCAAAATTGAATCTGCCGCATAAGGCAATAAAATCGTTAATCTCTAAAATAACGGAGAACTTTGCATCGCATTCTTCTCTTATTGTCGTTCCAATTTGAGTGTGAGCACATTCGAAAGATGGCATTATATCTCCTAAGTGTTATTCAAGTAGGAGAAAACATTAGTACAATATAGATATCTTTATGAATCATCAGCATGACTCAAAGGTAAGAATGATAAACAGAAAGCTTTGACTAGAAACAAAACCAAAGCAAATAATATGAATGGTTAGTTTATTATTGAAACTGACTGTAGGCAATCATAAATTTGCTTTTTATTTTCGTTCCTGATATAATTGTTAGTCTTTGAAGCTGACTCCAAACATCGTTCTTTTCAAAAAAATTAATGTGTCTTCCAAAAAAAAGAAATATAGAATTTGTTGTCGATATTAGTCTTTGAATTGATTGATCTATTCCTTTATGAATGATTTTAATTTTCTTTTAAACATAAATATATTGTAATAATTCAGATATTTGACCTTATGTGTAAATGTCAGCATCAATAGTTGATAGTCAAAATCAACGGTTGAATGGCACTTTAACTTCACTCTTAGCTGTGGCCTTAGTTGGCTTTTTTCTTTTGTCATGTTTTGTTTTACGTATCTGTTGCTTTTTTTTAATGGTTGATGTTATTAGCTTGTATGATAAAGACAAGAAAGATACAACTGCCATTGTGTGGTGATGGAATTTTTCATTTCTTCGTAGTTTTTTCAGTTGATAGCGGAATGAAAACTGTCTGAATATATTGTACTACAGAGAGCAATTATTGAGTTTTAACTTTTATGATTTCGACAGTAATGCTTGAATATACCGACTCGAGTGGTTTTCCATTAGGACTAGCAAATAAGCATACGTAAATAAAAGCTACTTCCGATATTTTATTACCCTCCTTCTTCTTATTCTCATAATGACAACATCTAGAGATTAGATGAGAGTCGAACTTCTACGCTTAGCCAGTATTGAATAGAATTCATTAAATACAGGCAATCATACAAAAGTAAAGGCGATAGCGTAAACACAAAACATGTGTTTATCGTAGCGATGACGTCATTGTAAAACATGCACGATCGCAATATTATGACTCATCGCTCCTATTTACCATCGACTTGCGTGTATAAATATTTTTTTTCAAGCCGAACATGACACATGCATCAGCAACGCAATACTGATCAAGTAGAGAAAATTTCATCATCATTTCCTATACACAATAACGAAGAGAAAAAAGTTATTAATTGTATCAGTAAAGATATGTCGCTACACACCATTATTCTGGATGATCAACTAAAGCCGGCTGAAGTTTCATTTCCCTTGATTCAATCCCAGTCAACAATAGAAAATCATTGGCTCTTTAAAGTCGAAGAAAATCGTGATATTATTGCACAATCACTTCAAAACTATTCGTGTCTATATACTATTACCAATGGACCACACACCGAAATATCAGCAAATCCCATCTTACAAGCCTTTATTTCGGCCTACAATCAACACCATGATCTTATTCTTTCTCCGGATGATATGTGGATGTTAGTTTGTCTGCAATTTGCTCAATGTGTCAATCACAATGCAGAACAATTACGTTCACTTTTTGTTGAACATTCACAAGGAAAAATCGAATTGACTGTGAGCGACTTCAAACAAGAACATGAATGGGATGAATTTTTCGATCAAATGAAAGTAACCATCGGTAAGAATGTCAAAGGGGATGTGTGTCGATTGTTAACAGCAGATTTTACTACCACTGGTCGAATCGAATCAATCCTTTCCACTGCATGTATCATGCACGCATTCAAGCCTTACTTGGATTATAGCCGTATGATGTGTATCTGTGGTATTCGACAAGTACATTTCATGGGTAAGTACCGTTCATAATCGATAGTTTGATTTGAGAAAAACAGTTTGAAATCAATTTTATAGT
>CAJNOP010000514.1:66851-107411 GCA_905250075.1 Rotaria sp. Silwood1
AAAAAAAAAACAATAACTTTACTTATAACATAGCCAGTAAAATTCCATTCATTACGTAATACATCATTTAATAAATATTTATTAACTGCTGATGGTATTCCATTTACGGCACTTATTGCACTCATTATACCAACAATTGCTTTTTCATCAATAAGTTTTTTCCATACAGGTAAATATGTTATTCTAAAAAAAAGTAATAACAAATAAATTATATATTAGATAATTATTTACATATGTTTTATTACCTTAAATCAGCATCAGAAATAACTGCATTAAAACTAAATCTACCATTATCAGGACCATCATAATCAATAAAATGTCTCAAAAATATATAAAATAATTGAGAAAAATATTCTATTTTATTATTATTGATTTAGAAAATTCATGCTATGTATGAGGTTTTTTTTTCTCAATAGTCAAATATAAGTACCTATTCTAACTATGAAAACGCTAGTAAGAGTGAAGCTTTTACTAAACGTAATATTCAAAATAGTACATTCAAAAAAAGAACACAATTTTTTAATAATATATTTACAAAATATTACCTCATAACAGGTATAACTTTATAAATTCCATATTCTAATTGTGTATCTTCTAATTTTGCATAACCCATAATACCTTTATTGAAAGCTACTGCTATTTCACCAGTTAATATTGGACATTCACCTTATAATAGAAAAAAAAAAGGAAATATGAAATTTTAATAATAAATATATTGAATTTATTATATACCATATGTTTCTGGTACTCTTCCCCATCTTGGATCTCGGGCAATATTAATAACACTTGATGCACCAGTTTTATAATCAACACTTTTATTTTTATAATTATAATGTATTGCCATACTTTCATCACTAATCATAATACCAGACTGAAAAATTAAATTTTTATTCCATGTTGAAGCAATTCCTGTACCTTGTGGTAATACAGAAACATTACCATCAATTACAGGACTATAACAATTAATATTACAACCATTTGATGCTGATCGATAAACATATCCTTGTCCTATCCAAGAATATCCACGAATATTTAAACGTGGAACAGCTAAATTAGGTAATTCACCATCTACAAAAACCAAATCCGAAATAATTGATAATTTTTAAATTTAATATTAAGTTCTATAAAATAATACCTGATGTTGCTCCATCCATCCATAACATATTAATCTTAAACAAAAAAAAAATGATATGATAATAGTCAATAAGATGATTATAAAAATAAATTTTAATAATACCTTTTCTTCCGGAGTTAGTAATGACATAAGATTATCTAATCTTATATCAATTGGTAATGTTGGATCTTGAAATGGATAATCATAATTTAATTTACATAAATTTTTATGATATTCATAGATACGAAATGTTATGTATATAAATACAAAAATAAAAAGTAATATTGAAATAATTAATTTCATTTGCTTGAATTTTTATCTAAAAACTTTACAAAAAAAATAAATAAATTTGATTTTAAAAGATTTTGTACACGTTCTCTATTCGAAAAAAATTCACAGCATCTAACTATTGATAAGGGACAAAGTTGAGAAACATTTACGATGATTTATTTTCATCAATAGTAGTTTTTACAAGAATGAATAACTGGTGATGTTGCAAGTCTAGTTAATGGTCAATTTTATGGAGGACAAGATAATTTTGAAAGAGTTTCTATTGATTTTCTAACATTTAATAAATTATAAACAACATTTCAAATTTAACGAACTCAACTTTATGCATATTTTTATTTTCTTTTTTTCTTGGATTGAATTCTATGCAATGTAAAAAGAGTGTTTCAATTTGATGATTATTTTTATGTAGTTCGTTGAACATTTTATTTTATAAATATTAGATTGAAACAATATAAAAATTAAAAATTATTAAAATATACAAGATTCGAATAGTTGTTTTCTATGGCACATAGTATTATTAGTTGAAAAGAAAAAATATATATCAATAGCTCTAATCTTCTAAGACTTCCTCAAAATTAATAATATGTATGTTTATTTTGTATTATAATCCAAATTTTTATACGTTCATATGACAACAAAAAAAAAGTATACTAAAAATGTCATAAATTATATTTTACCTTGTATGTTTTTGCAACATAAAGATGCGGTTGATGGAAGAAGAAAAAAACCGTGCAGAGAAAAAAAAAAGAGAAGAAAGAAAAAAAAAACGTGCTTGTGTAATCCATAAATATGACTATACTAAAGGTAACGACGGTATGTTTGTAGCATTCTCCGGTTCTTTTTTTTAAACTCAAATTTTTCTTTTCGCATTTTATGTTGTTCTCCATTTAACATTTCTTATGTTGTTATTCTATTATTAGTTTTACTTTTTTTTCGAGTATATATATAACATATGAATTGGAAATTATTTCATTCCATAGATTAAAAATATATTGCAACCTATTATGTTATACGATGTTTTCATAGACTATTGTACTGACAATATTCAGTTTTAGAAATGATATTGTATTTTTTATTGATTTATTCCAGTTTAGACACATTGTGTACATCTATTTTTTATATGACTTTTGAACTCTTACGAAAATAGTATTGACCTCTAATTTTATATTTTTTGTGATAGAATATCTATAGATTGAAATTCATATGACTTTTCTTTTTTTTTTTTGTTTTCAAAACTTAGAGATCGAATACATAGAATTCAATTGAACAAGAACAATGATATGTTGAATGTATTAAGAATGAGTGATAATACTTCAAAAAAAAAATATATACTAGAACTAGTCTTTGAATATTTAGCTAGAATCAAATTGAGTTTTTATGTGATTCAAAGAAAAGAATAGAAAAAGTTCTCTTCTTGAAAGATAGAAAATATTAACTTCATATAGAATTTTGATAATTTAAAACACATTATAAATGTTGATTAGTCGAGAGAAAATGTTACCATGTTCGCCAGATCGAATAATGTACTTGTCAATTTGAAATTCTCATTTAGAATAATTTTAAATGATAAAAAAAAATCTGATGTAAGAGAACAAAATAAGAACATGTTTTCGATAATTTTTACATCAAAAAGGACAATAAGCGAAAGTCTAATCGTATACTTATCTATCTTTATAGAGAACGATTTTCTCAATAATTTTTTGAACTATTCAAATTTTATTAGAAAAAAATTTTGAATAATTTTCGTTGTTCGATGCTTCTATTGTTAATTTTAACAAAAATCAATGAAATTTATTCAATGATCACCGAAACCAAACGTTCGTTTTCTATGTGAGCAAGTTAAAAAGTCAAACAAAATGATTGAATTTTTTCAACAAAGAAATCACTTGATTTATGATAAATTTCTTGTTGAGAAAGATCTATGTAATTTTCAAATTATAAACACTACTCGTCTCCATAGAAAATTTGGACGAGCAATCTTAGTACTTCTCTTCCATCTGTTTCTTGTAGCTCGTAAAATTCTGTATCGATTGGTATATAATAAATGAGGCTTGGGTGATTATAAGAGAAAATATATAATCGAATGTCGAGTGGTATAAATGACGTTTTATTTGCCGGTTTGTTAAGATCACGTTATATAACGTATTTTCAATGTTACAATATTCAGTTATATTCTTTTCTCAATGTTTTGTATACTATTTTGTAACTCGGAAAATTTTCTGACGACTGATGTACAATAAAATCTATGTTCTTTTTAAATATAAGAGAAAATAAATATTTTTCACATTAAAATCAAGATAGCTCAACGTTTCCATACAAAAACACTGGAAATAATCACATTTTCTGCTATAATTCACGAATCGATTCATATTCTGAAGAATTATCATGTGGATGACCAGCCAAATGTACTGACCAATTTTTTAGGCTTTTTAATGAGCTGTCAAAATTAATGTAAAACGTTAATTTTCTTCGTTAAACTGTGTTTACTTCTTTTTCTGTTTCAGAAACAAAAAACGCAAATGAGTTTGCATTTTTACGAAACAACCAACACACAGTTGCATGCTGTGTTTCTATATTTTAAAGTAAAATTACTTGTTCCAACACACGTGTATTCAAGGGTGGCAAGGAACACAAGTCGATTGCTTGCACTGCTACTCTTCTCCTTTCACTTTTTTCTCTCACGATTCAAGAAACGAAAATTCAACAACTATCATTCCACAACATAAAACATCTTGCACAACGAGAAGCTAATAAATCTTCTAGTTTACTATATTTTATTCGATACGACATAGTTAAACTGATTTTTGAATCCATTCTACTCACTATGGGAATAAACATGTAAGATTTAGGTATGTTCATAGTTTCAATAATCTTAGGACTGATGGTTTTGATAAGTATATGTATAGTTTATTGTCGTTACGGGCTCCTGATTAACACAGCAAAAATAGATCCGAAATATGAAACAAATTTTCAATCATGAAGTAGTGACAAGCTCGTAGAATAATTTATAATGTCTAAAAAGAAACAGAAACTTACACGTTATCCTGCATAGTTTTTCTTTTCTATTTTTTCTTCTTGTTTTTTTTCATTCAATATTTTTTCTTCGTATACATTTCCCCTTTTTTTTTGTTAATCTCTCCTGTACACTGTTCTCTAACCCGTAGTTGAAAGGAAAAAGTCTATTCAGGAGCATTGTCAGTAACAAACACATTGCAGTCCCTTTTTCTTTTATGTGCTTTCACTTTTCTTTTCGCATCATCGCAAGCGCTTCCTAGCGATAAACGTAAATCACGCTGTATAATACGAAAACAAAAACAAAAAAACATGCGTGTATGTAATAATACTATATTTAATGTTGTTGGTGAACCCAATACGGTTCTGTCCAATGTACGATTAATTATTGAAACAGCGAAATCTGCGAAAAATATTTGGGACTTTGTGAAAGATTTTCCACCTACTTTTGCTGATTATCTGGTATCAATAGTTTCAAAATCACATGATGATCAAAATGAAGAAAAACATACAATATCAAATAATCATAGTTCATATGATTTTGTTGTTGATCTTACTCGACCTACAGATATTTTTCGAAGTCTTAACGCATATCCTGTTACATTTCCACAAGGAAAAGATTTTTACGATAATAAAATTAAAGAAGATGGCAACCAAATATCTCGTTTTGTAGTTAATGTTGTAGGTCGTTACAATGTTGGAAAGACATATATTTTACGGATGTTGGCTAATATTAATCTGGGTCATTCGTTCATTGAACGTACGAATGGATTGAGTGTATCGTTACCATTTGTATCTCAGACACAAGATACGCCCCTAGCACTTATTGATACAGCTGGAACACGAACACCGGTCGAATATCATGATAAAACATTTTTAGAAAAATCATACGAACGTCAAGTTAGTGATTCTTTTATTCAAGAGATTGCTCTTAATTCGGCTGAAATTTTCGTGCTCGTAGTCAATCAACTTACATTAGATGATCAACTCTATCTAAAAACACTTTATAAAAGATTAAAGGTAAACAGTTTTGAAAATGTATTATTTTCATTTTTATGGATAAGATAATTCATTCAATTGCAATGAATCAGTAATATTTTACATGTAGATTAAATCGAATTTAATGTTCTCAATCTCTGTTCAATAATCATCTTGATCAGATAGGTTGCTACTTTCAGATAAAATTAACATTATATTGACTTTTTTGGCTCGGTTCGATCGAGTTCATTGAGTTATCATCATGAATATCATTTCAAAATCTTTTTTTAGAATAGTTTTAGTATTAAGAAGAATTTAAGAACTTTATGCTAAAAAACATGTCTGAAATGTGTATATTTATTTAGCAGATAAACTATGTATTGATATATTCTTATATTTATCGTTTATTTTTTGTTTCTGAAATAATTCTATATTTTTTCTTCCGATCAAACCAGCTCCGTAAAATATACTTTGATCGCAAATGAGATCTGCCGTAGAGTTTTAAGAAAATTGCTGTAGAATGTTTCTCAATGTGTCTTCTGCTGCAAACGACAACTATTAAAAATTGTGTTATAGTTTGATGACACATATACTACAGTCTACTACTGCTACATTAAATGGACATACTTTCTTTTTCAATCAATGTAAAATAAAAACATTTATGCCTTTTTGTTTTTTCGAGATATGGGTCATCCAATAAATAGATATAGACATTTTTGACATTTTCTTCTAAGCTCAAATTTCTCATATTTGCTTGTTAATGGTAAAACTTTGTCAAATGGCTAATATAATCGATATTATTAGTGATCCATTGACGATTTCATTTTCATTAAGCCTAAAAAATCATCAAAAAAAATGTGTTATTCAAAGTTCGAATTTCTGGAAACTCATATCGAATTAATTCCATATTTAAACTAATTAATAGAAGCACTATATAAATGTGATGATTCATTCAAAGATATAAACTAAAAACTGTTATTTTACCAGTAATGCGACATATTCAATGCTCTTGTGTTTTTCAATGAAATTTATTTTTAGGATAAAAATTTGAGTGAAATCGATATCAAACAGAAGCTTTTAATTGTACATAATTATTTCAATTTACGTACAATTGTCGAAGTTGAAGAGCCTGAAAAATCTGAACTTATCAGATTATTTGGTGCATGAAAACAACCTCAAGGTTATTGGCTTAGTGAAAATTTCAAACATTTTGTTATTGCAAGTAGTGATAGTGAAGCTGGTCAGATATATAACGATAGAGCCATTGAACAAATTAGAACTATGATTAAGGGATCAAATGCTGCTAAACATAATGATGTATTAGATACAATAATAAAACAAATTGAATTGTTATTAGGCAAAGTTTTAGTTGAAGAATTACCTGTAATAAGTAAAGATAATGATGAAATATTCAATCACTCAAATATATTTGCTAAAGCCTATGAATTTGCAACTTCTTTATTTGCATCAAGTCATGAAAATCGATTAAATGTATCGAATAAACGTAATATTAAAGTTCAACTTCAACTTAAAGATTTTCAAATAAATTCTTTCGAAACTTTATGGTTTATTTGTCCAAAACAAACACTTGCAAATAATATAAAATTTACCAAACATTTAAAATTTGCTGATGATGGTTCGATTCATATTGATTATTCATCTCAATTTGTTCCTGATGTACATATTTTTCGACTTAAAGATAATGGAAATATTCAAATACGTATTGAATGTCCATCATGTGCAAATTCATATAATGTTACTGGTCGTGGCACATCAATATTAATTCAAGGTGAAAAAATGTTTGAAAATATTGCTATTGATAAAGACTATTTAAATACAAATCGTATAGGAAAATTTGAAATCGAAATACCCATAGGAAAATGGGAACCTTATTCAGCTTATGATTATCGAAAAAGTGCTATTCAAAATATTTATGAAAATGGAGTGATTATTATTACAGTACCAAATATTTCTAAAGAACTTTAATTTTAATTTTTCTTTTATCAAGAACGTTTTTTTTTTTTTCTTATTTAAATTATTATTTATTTTGATGTTCAGCGTTCATTCGAAAGAAATAAAAAAAAAATACGTAATTGAAGATATTCTTTACTCAGAGAGCGTTTTTTTTAAATACAAATCAATAGATATGATTGGTTTTGTCCTAGAAGGTATTTTTAAAAGTTTTTCTAATTATGGACATATCCCTTCCACTTTGATCCGAGATGATTTGTATGCGATGTCTCTTACATTGAAAATTTCTGCTCTCTATGAGGCTTTTTACCTTTGTTATTATGATGAAACTTTTGAATTTCGTATAAGCGATTGAATTTTATTCTTGATTCGAGAGTATTCGTCATTCTATTCAATCCAAGTCAGCTTCTTCTTACACATAATTACTGCTGTTCTACGGCTTTATAAGCATATTATGTAATTATTATTTCATCAGAACGAATTTTAATTTAGTAGTCGAATTTATTATCAAAGGCAGTGCATTGTCACCATATAAAAATCAACAATAATATGCAAAAAGACATTACCATTCTAAACTATGATGAGAAAAACACTAGGAGAAGAAAGCAAATTTCTTTATCCCGAATGTTATTTTAAAAATAATGATATTCAAACAATACAACATATAGAATCTTATGGAATATTAATTAATGTTCACGCTATCAATAATAAAGATTTTAATCAACAAATTGTTAAATCATAGTACGAAACAGATCGAATTAAAGAATAAGATTTCGAACAAGTATCGTAAGATGAAAGTGACCTTTTTACAATGATTGAAGATTTGCAAAGCAATAAAATAAATATTATATTTTTAGGACTTTTTGATTCAATAATTGAAAATGTAAATAAAACAATTAAACAAGTTGTCCTTCTTGCTATTCATCACGTGATACACATATGATGTTTGTGAAAATAAATCGAATGAAGTTGAATCTGGTACAAGAATTGCATCTGAAGGTATTCGATATCGTCTAATTGTGAAAAATTCAAATTAATTTAAATTGAGATATATTACTTTCTGAAATATGATCATTTACAACAGTTGAAAGAATACCTACAATATTAAAACCTCAATTAACAACTATTATTGTGCCATATAGTAGTGGATATAGTCAGAAAGGAAATAGTGATTTGTACTTTTTTCTGATTTAAAAACAAAACTAAATAAAAATATATTTGATATATAGTAGCAAGTTTATTGTTCATATATTACGTAATGAAGAAAAATACACTAATTTATAGATTCATGAATAAATTTCAACAAAAAGAAATCATCAGACAGGAGTTCACGTTAAACTTTAAGAGTCAAATGCCGCTCTCAAGGGAGATTATGATAATTGATGTAAAACACATCGACTTTCTTAGATAATCGCTACAACAATCCTTTCGATTATTATTTCGATCGTGTAAATAAACAAATGTGAATTATCAATAAAATACAATAGATTTATCTTTTGTATTTCTGTTAACAGAATCGATTACATTTGCATGGGTATAATTATTGGTGAAAATAAATGAATCTGATAAAATTTTCCTCATTCTCATAGGCATATACGGGCCCGAAGTGATGAGCGATCTATTAAAAAACTGGCGTCACTTTTGAAATTCTAAGTAAAGAGAAACTCTCACTTCGGTTAGTTAATATATTTTCTATCAAAGTCTTATTTCAAATATATTGAAAAGTTTTTTCATCTTTGTTTTTCGCAATCTAATACTTATTTCCAAATCATTTATAAAATAATAATATATTCTAAATGACTTTAGTTTTAATGAGATAGTAGATATATCCAGTAGTCTCGCATATTCTTATTGAAATATTTGAAATGTCCATTTGATTAATCAAGTGATATTTCAAGTTCTTCTGCAAGTCGTTCAATATTTGATTCCATCTTCGTTAGATTATCATGCAAAGAAGGCAAGCATATTCTGTAGATAATTAATGCTTGTTGATAGTAATCAAGTGCCAATGTAGGTATATGAAGATTTTCGTAAATCTCACCTATGGTTGATAAACTATTGCCAATGTCTTCATGATATGGTGGTAGAATTTTAAGACGCATTAAGAAACAATTCTGTTCATAGAGAAGAGAGAGTTCATAATGTTCTCTACTTCTGTGTACTATTGACAACCACATAAATACGTTAATGATAGACAGATTTTTTGATGGTACATTAGCTTCTTCAATTAACAACCATCGTTCCAAATATTCAATAGTCAGATCGTACTGCAACATCTGATATAAGTTGGCTACGATCCAAGATAGACATATACCAATTTCATTATAATCATTTGGGTAATATTCTTCTAATATGATTAATGCTTGTTGACAATAATCGAGAGATTCATCATATTTTGCTTGTTGAAATAGAAGAACACCAATTTTCTTAAGAGTAATAGCAATTTGAAGTTGATCAATAGATGAATTACTTTTATGAATTGTCAATTCTTGTTGTTGAAAATTGACAGCTTCATCATACTTTCCATGTTCTTTTAAAATTTCAATTATGTTGTTTAGACAAGGAACAATATTCAAATAATTGGATGAATCTTGCTTGTAAAATGTTAGTATTCGATTGCAAAAATCAAGAGCTTCATCATCCTTTCTTTGTACATATAGGATACGAACTATATTGGTTAAAGTGTGTACGATGTCAGTATAATTCAATGGAGACAATTTCTCTTGAATAGCTAATGAACGTTGATAGAACTCAATAGCTTCATCATATTTTTCTTGGTTATATAGAACATTAGCAATGGAGTACAGGCTATTTGCAATGTCGACTTGAGGAGATTTATGTTTTTCTTGAATAGCTAAAGCTTTCTGATGAACTTGAAAAGCTTCATCGTAATTCTTCTGTATACATAGAATGCTACCGATAAACTTGAGAGTATGAGAAATTTCCATGTGACCATCAGGATAGAAATTTTCTTGCATTAAAAGTGCACACCGATAATATTCAATGGCTGTATCATACTTTCTTTCATTGTACGAAACATGACCGATATGATTGATGGTATTAGCTATGATCATTTTGTCTGATGAACAATATTTTTCTTGTATTTCGAGTGCTCGCTGATGATATTCACGAGCTTCATCATACTTTTCTTGCTTGCATAATGTACTGCCAATGTTGTTCATAGAAAAAGAAATAGAACTATGATCAAATGGACTGTGTTTTTTGATAGTATCGAGTGCTTGTTGATGAAAATCAATAGCCTCATTATATTTCTCTTGCTCACATAGTAGACTACCAATGTTGCCGAGACTCAAAGCCATTGATGAATTACCAGAAGGATAATAGTTTTTTTGCATCTCTAACGCTCGTTGATAATAGTGTAGAGCTTCGTCATATTTCAATTGACAAACGTATATATTACCGATGCAATTGAGAGTGTAGGAGATTTTTGAATAATTATATGGATAATATTTCTCTTGCATCTCTAATGCTCGTTGGTGAAAACTAAGTCCTTCATCGTATTTTCCATGTTCTTTTTGTAAAAAGCCAATGTTGTTTAGGATACAAATAATGTCATCATGACCACAGAAACAATATTTTTGCAAAGTTTTGAACGTTTGCTGATAAAATGCTAGAGATTGATCGTACTTTCCCTGACCATAATAAACATGCCCAAATCCACATAGACTCTCAGCTATATCGACATGACCAGATGGATAATATATTTGTAATATTGCATATGCTCGTTCATATATCTTCAGAGCTTCATCATATTTGCCTTCGAGGACGAGAATGTAACCAATATCGTGAAGGCACCAAGCGATGTATACATGACCATCTGGATAATATCTTGTATAGATTGACATAGCTCGTTGACAGAAATCAAGAGCTTTATCCAAAATCCTTTGAAGTGTTAATGCCTGACCAATACAAAGAAGACTAAGAGCGATATCAATATGTTGAAATTGATAATGTTCTTCGAATATTGCC
The DNA here is from genome assembly GCA_905250075.1 of Rotaria sp. Silwood1. Lineage (NCBI taxonomy): Eukaryota > Metazoa > Rotifera > Eurotatoria > Philodinida > Philodinidae > Rotaria > Rotaria sp. Silwood1. Next base: position 78,208 of record CAJNOP010000514.1, read on the forward strand.
AATGCTTGTTGATGAAACATAAGCGCCTCGTCATATTTTTCTTGTCGATACAAGATCCTACCAAAGCTACGGAGACAACTAGCCATGAGGATACGACCACTTGGATTAATGTTATCGACTTGCAACCAGACAACGTCATGTATGTTTTGACACATTTCACTAACGAGTTCCGTTTTTATTGCCGCATACGTTGATGGGTACTGGCACGAAGTTCTTCGAAACTTTGGAATCAAAAACTGTCGAGAGCGCAGTTTAAGAAATTCGTCAGAATCCAGTGAAATGGCTGGGAATGATGCGAGATCACGACCCAGTTCACTATTAAGTTCATAACCAAGTGAAGAAGATCTATTGACTGCGTCAGAAAAATCATTTTCTTGACATAGCTTCAATGCTCGTTCATAATAATTCTGAGCTTCTTTGAACTGTCCTTCGAGATAGAGAATCTCACCTATATTAAACAATATATAAGCTAAATCCTTAATTTGTGTTGTTTTCACATTCATAATCCGATCATAATATTGTCGTGCTTTACTCCATTCTCCTTTCCATTGAAGTATTTCACCAAGACTACATTCAATCATTGGAATATCTTCATTATCGATATGGGAGTTGTTTAATAAAATTTCAAAAAAATGTTGAGATTGATTCCATAGACCCATATCACACATCAACCGTCCAAAGAGAATATTGATGCTGAGATCTTTTATACGGCAACGAGAGTCTTTGATGTATTTTTCTTTGATTATTTGACCTTCATTAAATGCAATCATTTGAATCAAACAAATTCCTTGTTCTATTTTCACACACTCCAATCGAAAAGTGACATTTGAATTGAAGAGAATTTCGTGTTGTTCTTCATAGGAATTAGTGACAATGACAATGTCATTCAAATGTTCGAGATCGCATTGAATTTCTATGAGAACAGAAATGAGATCAGATTGTTTCGAATGCTTCAGCGCTTGATTCAATGCACTTGAACGATGAGTACTTGCTATAAAAAGACCATTCATTGAAACTAATGTGCCTTGATTCTTTTTGAATTTTTCGAGTTGATCTCGTTTCAATTTCATTCCTCGATAGACGCTTAGTATTTCTCTGCTAGACCGGACTATTTTGTGATGTTCTCGAACGATACATTCTATCAAATCTTTTATAAAATATCGAAACGTGTAAAGTTGATTAAAGTCTTTGATTCTTAACGCTTTATTGATAATTTTGTAAAGGAATGATTTTTTCAAATACCATCGAAGAGCTTCTTCTGATCGATATTCACTTTCGAATTCATCGATTTTTTCTAATTTTTTAATATTATCTCGATAATAGGACCGGCATTCATCGATCATTTCTTGTTTAGTTTCCTCACTGTATGGTAATTGATAAAGAATATCGTAACAAAGTTGAAACCAAAGAAGATCATCAGTGCTTTTTGATAGATCTTTTGTCATGTGATCATCTTGATCAAAGAAGCTAAATATTTGTAAGCGTTCATCGACAAGATCGATTTGTTCTTGAATAGAAAAACACAATAATTCGAGATCATTATGGATACCAATCAGTTTTGAATGTTCAAAAATCAAATGTTCATGACTGAGTTTTTCCCAATTGAAGATAAAAATACAGTCAATTTGAGATAGGTTTTTTATATCAGGTAATACTTCCATTACATCATAAATCGAAGAAATAAAGATGATTTTTTCATTATGAATCGATTGAACGAATGCAATGCAAGGTGCAAGTTGATTGTGAAATACAACATAATTATTAATTTGACGTAGTTGTTTCTCTAATTCTTCAGCATGATTATTAGATTCAATCTTTGAATCGTACCAAATCAGAGTGACGTCTTCTTTGTTATAAATGCTGTTCATCATTGAAGAAGAATTTTCCAGAATACTAGAACGCATTTCGATGAATAAGAAAAACACTTCAGGTGTACTTACAATCTTAAAATGAGACAAGTAAAAAGAATGATGTTGTTTTTATATATTGTTCATTGATTGGCTGCGTAATTCAAATATCGCTGAAAGGAAGTGACTATTTTTTTTTCAACGTGTAATTTATTTTTTACATATAAAAAGAAAATATGTTTTCTCTCATTACCTTGATAGATTACATAAAACGAGACTGGTCACGCTTTTGATTCTATTTTGTTCGTGTATAATAGTAATTTCGTCTCCTACTCTTATTTCTTTTTTACCTTTATGTGCATGATGTTTTATTCCAAGCACGTGGCGATAGATTTTTCTGATCAAAAAATTTTCTACATAAAGTTTTTCAAAAAGAAAAGGGACTTTCTTATTCAGTTTAATCAAAATATTTTCCATTGTAATTTCTGATAACTAAATAATTCACAGAATGTGAAAAAAAATGTTATTTTGAGTATCATTTCTGCAATGTTTCTACGTAACTGATAAATGTGTCAAAAACACATAGATTTATTTTTTGTTGATTCTGAAAATTTCCATGCAACCTTTTAAAATATTTGCATACCACTAGCTATGATTATCGTGCATTATTATCGAAATAACCTATGTGAACAATCTTACAAGTGCGTCATTGATAATTTTATCAGATATTGATCTTGAATATCTTGATTTATAAAAAAAAAAATGTACTCGAAAAATCAATCCATCAGCGCTTTGAGTCATACTATATATATACCAATGTTTATACCAGATTCAATGTATTTATTTCTCGTGTGTTGGCTTAGAAAACAGCAAAGAATCTATTAGAAATTTCATTTAGAACTAGAAAATCATCATAATCAAAGAACAGAACTTGCAAAAAGAGGAGATTGAAGATGAATTGAATAAAGCTAATAAACTTATACTTTTTTGTCGTTTAAAAAATAATATTTTTGTTTCTTTCATAGGATAAAATATTGACAACTCTTAAAATAATTCATAAGAGTACTTACTATCATCGAATTGTTCATTATTCATCAATTTGATCATCATGTTGTTCATGCGACGCTGAAAAAATGTACTAAATCCTTTTTGAATTCCGTCATGGAGACTTCTTGTTGTGAAGATATACATTAATCTTTGATCCTTTGAACATCTACAAACACACTGATATTTGTATATTTGTTAACTATCGTGACATTTTTGCTATTTCAAACTTCTCGATGTCAGATACTGCTAAAACTATTTGAAATTCATGTGTAGAAAAAAGTATGATGATGTAAATTTTATCAAAAATGTTGAGATTGATCTGTTAACTAAATTTTAATAAATTCTCGACTTCTCTAAATTGCTTGAATAAGATTGAATTCTTCAGAGTTTCATGATTTCAGCATTCATGCAGTCCCGACACGTCTTACATGTGACCATTTGCCGTAGATTTGGCTCAAGAGAAGCGCGGCACCCACATTTACACTTCAGATTCACACAATCAGCTAGAAGAATCTAATTACAACGCTAGAATCGTTCTCTTGTATTTTCTTGCGTCCTGTTTTACACAATCACACAACGATGTGGTAGCAGTGAAGCTATTCTTTGCGTTTCGATTAAATTCAACTTGAAATGAAGAAATACGCGATCTCGCCTTGCTTAATTTAAGAGAGAGCCCACGAATTCACCATCGTGAAAATGGACATGACTGATCGAGAAACTTATGAAGTTAGATTTTCTATTGCCATCGAATAAATCTTAGTCTTAAGAAGTTAATCGTAAAAACATGAAGTGCTGGCGTGAGTGTCGACAGAAGAACTATACCCACAAGTACAGCCACCCATACACCACCCACACCCACACCCACACTCTAGAAAAATTGAAACGCTTACTCATGTATAATTTTGTTGAAATCAAACTAAATTGAATACCTAATTAGCTCCGATTCAGCTGATCAGATTTTCATCATCTTTTACAATGAATTAAACAATCGTAAATAGGTTATTTCTCTACTTCCTATCCATAACAAAATATTCCTTCATATAGCAAAAGATGGAGAATTTCAAGCTTTACAAAGCTGTGTACTTTAATTTTAAAAACAACGTTTTTTCTATTATGCAGCAATCGATACATTGATGTACACTCCATATCCATACTACGACACAAAGAAAAGAAAAGGCACATGACAGAATTAGACTTTCAAACCAAGGAAAACTCATATTGGAATTTCATATCCCTGTTTTGCCAGGGTCTGTTTCTGATCAATTTCACTGAAACCGATGTCAGGTTTCGATCGACAATGACGTAATCTTGTCACGAAAGAAAATTTTGCACCTTTGTAGTGCAAAAGTAGAAACATTGCGGGTGAATTTTATCTCAAACACTTTAATTTTCTCAAAATTCGCCAAAGTTACCACGAAGAATACTTCTACGGGATTCCAAGTTTCTGAAATAGGATTGAATGTGCAAAAATGGATTATTTAGATAGAGTACACAATTGTCTATTTTCTGAAATGAATTCTCTGCTTCAAGACCTACTTAGAGGGTACAGTATGCTTTTAAAAAGCACGAGCTACGATGAGATGTAGAACGAATATACCTGATAAATAGACGTTTGGATACTTTGTGTGGAACATTGAAAATCGAGTAAACGGTCCTAACTCCGAAAAAAAAGTGTACAGGAGAAAATTCCATATCTGTTTCTATAGGTTTGATTGAGTCTTACTCATCGGCAAAATATAGACTCACTCGACGATTAAACGCTATACGTATTTTCTTGGAAGACACAACTATCGATAGTAACCAGTCATATATGTCCGACATATGCACACAAGAAGAAATTTTGTTCATATTCATTCTTCATATGAAAATAACTACGAGTTTTACTTGACTAGTATAAGATGTTGTGGTTCGTTGGGACCATAAACATGAGTTTTAAGTAGATTGCTGATGATGTAGACCTTTTTCGAGCAACATAGAACAAGTGATTTGGGTAGGTGATGTCTTCTGTCTCTATTACATGGTCTTTTAGGCGGGCCTAATTTTTGCAAGCATGAATAGAGCAAAGTTGTCAGAAATCCATATATTCTTACGAAGCATATTTTTAAGTTCTCATTATGACTACATTTTTCTTCGTTTCGATATGTAGAATTTCCTTCGAGAAAGAAATGAAAAAGAAATCATGCCTTACACTCAAAAATACTTGGAATTATTCATTCAAACTTTACCGATGTTTTCAGTTGCTTGATTGATATAACGACAACATATTTTCAGTCAGAAGAAAAAGACATACATAAGAAATATCGCGTACATGTGTTTAGAAAACATGTACGCTAAGCCCAATGTTTCTCTCGTTTCTAACAAGATCTATAATTTATTATAGGCTGTATTTCGTTTTTGTCGAGTGGTCTATGTGTCACGAACGTGGCTACAGCGCTCTCGCACTTATACTATTCTCACTTCAATTTTGTGGTTCCTTTCCATCCTTCTTCTGCTTCCTATCCTTTTGTGGCACGATATACAGTTTATACCAACAGAAAATATGTGCCTGTTGACGATGGATAGCATTCGTGGACTCATCTGGTCTCTTATTACTGTTTACTTCGTACCGATGAATGTCATTGCTACTGTCTACTTACAAATGATGCGATACGTACGCCAGCAATCCACGATAATTTCGTCACATTGTGCTGGTTCTATCCTTACTAATGTCTATGGGTATTCGCACAATGGTGTTTGTACTCATGGCACCTTTTACTGATGCGGGTAAGCCGTTGCTTTATCGTATTTTCTGTATAACTTTGACAACAACAATGGTTACTCTTAGTATTATGCTTATTTACGTGACTCCTCAACTCAAAGTTTTGCTCATGCAATGAAACAACAAGAACCAAGTGGTACCATTTCATATCAGGTCTCCATCGATGCTGACTATTGCAGTTATCAGACGTAAACAACAGAAGCATTGATTATTATAAGAATAAAATGACGTTGAAAATCGATGCATGTGTCGAAATACTTTTGTTTGTATGAATTAATAGATCGTTAAATTACAAAGATGACAAAGCAGTAATTGACAATCGTTTTAGGCAGATCATTCCCAAAACTTTATACTATAGAAAGGATGTGGGTGGGTGTGTGGGGTGTGTAGTGCGGGTGTGGTAGGGATGGGGCTGGGAGTGTGTGTCTATCTTTTCCTCCCCACATCCACACACCAACGCCAACAGGCACACAACGAGCAATTCTTAGGAGGGAGCCCGTCATAGGAAAAGTGCTTTTTAGAGTATAAAAACAAATCAGTCCGTACTGCTTCCAGGTATTTCAATCTTTTTGGGTGAGGACTGATCCCGTCTCTGGTTGCGTCTCTGCACACCACCCACATCCACATCCACACCAATGGTGGTTTTAAGGAGCAATGGACGCGATTGCTCCTATTCCAAAAAAAATTTTTTCGACTTTTCCCAGCAGAAAAGGCTAAGAAACGAGCTGATACTACCTCTGATGAGCTTCAAAACACGCCTTATGATCATGATCGTTCTCCATCCCCATGAAATCTGCTCATATTCCTTTGGAAGTGCCCCACATAAAAATATATTAGATCCGCCACTGACCCACACCCACAACCTTTAGAACCATTAACTATTGGTGCCGAATTTGCTGATCCACGTATTTATCATTTAATTAATGAAAAAGTTGATGCTACCGATAGAAATAAACCTAAAGTTGCTAGAAAAAAAGAAGTGAATCAGCGTCAGCAAAAAAAGAACGACAACAATCGGAAGCGAAAAGTAAATTACAAAAACCGATACAGTAATTAAACTCGTATAAGAACATAATACTTTTCATTATATGCTTGTTTGTTTCTTTTTTTGTTCATGTTTAGCAAGCAGTATCCGCTTCTAAAACATGAGCTGCTCAACAACAACCATGTGGTTCTTTATTACGTGCTGCTGAATTAGCTGAATCATTTGAAAATACGGAATCAATTGCTTTTCATTCAAAAACAACAAAAGAACGTATGCATGAAAAAGCTGTTGTATGTGATTGTCTTGGTTGAAAAGTTGATTTTACTGATTTTATAATGCCATTTATGACGAATGTTAGTAAACGATATGAACAAATGACATTCTCTGAAGTTAAAATATGAAAAAAAAACTACATGTCTTGACTTCAGAATTTTTGTGTTTCTTTTTGAATGTGCAATGATTTTGTACTTTTTTTTTGTAAGACTTGATTTTTCTTTCATTTTAACATTTTAATGCCTTCAGTTGGCGAGATTTGACATTTTCTTTTATCCAAAATAGAGTGTTCTTCAAAAAAATTTTATGTCTAGAACTCGACGAAATGTGATGATCGTTCAACATGATTTGCGTTTAAATAGTTACTTTAAGATGAGTACATAGAAAATTCTAATTTCTGTACATCATTCTAATCACTAATGCTATATTGAGTAACGTGAATATGGATATTGATAACGTATACTGTAAGAAAATTGTTTTAATTCCTTTTTGACCTCTAAATTAAAGCCATCGACAATTAGAAGACCCCGGGTCTTTTATTCTGTATTATCGTTCATAAATTAAGAGGGGGATCTTCTACTATGTATCTAAAAAGAGTCATATTTTTTGGCAGTCTCGCCAAGAAATCTTACTTTCACTTGATTTTCGCCCAATATATCGTTAGTAAATGAGTTTGTTTTAATTATTTCACTTGTGTACAGTAAAAAAAGAAACAGATATTATCCTGTGAAAAAAGAGAGAGCATGGTTCGTAAGAAGTGTTCTTAGAACAATACAGTTAACGTAGCCTAACATTTTGGTACGATATCTAGTAGCGTTCTTTTTTCTCAAGACTAAGACCTATCACTGACAACATTTTGTCTTTTCGATAACTAAATAAGTGTAAAAAGAAAACTATTTTTTTTATCAAACTCATTTAATTCAGTTGCTTATGTGGAGATTTGATTAGTATAGATGGAATTCGTTCACAATGAATTCTGCTACTGCCCTAGTTATTAGTGCCAAGCTAACTTCAATGAATACGATTGTCTTATGAAAAAACTATTTATAGAAAATCAGCAGTTGAATACACAATCTGTTTTTTCTTTTGTGTCTGTTTCGAAAAATGCCGTTGGATCTTATTGAGAAAAGAAATGCGTTCTCAAACTCGAAAGAAGTACTCGCATATAAAACCACGATGTATATATATGAAGTTATGTTTTTTTTTAATTATGAAAAACTGTTTTGTGATGCAAACATTTCTGATTTTCTAGAAGAAAATCAAAGATGAAGAGGCCTTTTAATTAATACACATCAGCATTTTATCTAATCTGTTACTATTGTACCAAGATCTCTTTATGTGTTACACGCGCGAATATGCACCGTGTTCATTAGATCCTATGACCATGGAAGCGTGTTTTTCGTGCATAGAACCTGAAGAATGTTTTTAGAATAAGCTGTAAAAGAGTACTAAAATGACTCCACAATATGTTTTTAACAAAGAAACGCAATCTTTAATAGATAGATGTTTCCTATAAGCTGCTTCTCAAAATTTTACTTGTTCTTATTCGACACTTCGTCTATAAGGACGGAAGCAAAATATTTTTCATATTGAATTTAGATATAGTTATGGACTTAAATACTGAAAAAGTCAATAAACTCCAGAAACTATTTTAAAATATCAGCTTTTTGACGGGGTCTCCTAATGTCTCGAGGGCTTTATATCTAAAATAATACGTTTGCTAGCTCAAAATTATGCAAGTGAAGGGTGTGAGGGAGAGTATTAATGAAAGTAATGCTCTTGGCTTCACCTATATCCACACCATCTCACAGTTAAGATTGTTCAAGGGAAATAATCAAATGTTTAATCGTAGGTAAAAAATCTAGATGAACATACAGGGTGTCCCAAAAAAAACTTATCCTCTAAGTGTTTTTTTGGGATACTCTGTACTATCAGAAATGAAAAAAATAGTATGTCAAACTAACTCCGAAAGCAATATTTGTATTTCGTTACGACTCATCACATAGTAACTTCATAAAAATTAAAACATTAGAGAATGTCTGAACTTTGATAAAAAAAAACGAAGTTCAAAAGAATTCTTAGTTTATAATTTTCAGTGCACTTTAAAAATTAAAATTCTTAAGAAAATTCTATTCTCTAACAGTCAAGCAACTTCACACTAGTTCGTATGGTACATATAAACAACAATGTTAAATCCAGATCTGCAAGATCTACCTGTATGCACTGAAGCACGTAGAAAGAAATTTCAGGAAAATAATTGTCTAGATGAACAGTTGCTTATTCAGAAAATTAGTGAATAAAGTTTTTCTTTCATAGCTATCAGGATACGAAATTCATCCGCAAATTGCCTGATGAATTTCTCACTAGAGAACAAGCTAACTGCTTTTTATTTAGCACTTTTTATCGATTGTGCAAACGACATTTTAGTCGTTACTTTATTCGCCTGGAATTATTACACATGTTTTTCATAACCAAATATCAAAACAAATTCCAATGAAAAAAACTTCATTTTCAGTATCATGAGCATAGTTATTAGATGGTTTCGTTGTCCAACACGTATAATAATAGTATCGTGTTCGAACCTAGGTGTCAAACTGAAGACATCTGTTCTGAGCTACGGCTGACGACTAATAAGATATGAGTAATCGTTTCAGAAGCTTGTCAGCTGTACGAAAACTTTTGTTATTCGTCACAATGAAATGATTTATGTTATCATAAAACTTTCAACTTTAAAACTTGTGTCAATGTCAATTTTAAAAATATGGCTTTTTTATTATTGCATTTTTTACATCGAACATCAAAAGGGATTAGAATTCTTTTTAGTATTACAATGAACAGAAATGAACTGATTGATATATGATTATAGTGAATTATATATGTTCAACGACAGAAAAAGTTGGTACGCCCACTCGTGAAACTTTGGTAGTCTTCATTCGGATTGTTTGAGTTGGATCATTTGCTGTAATTTGATTTTCAGGTTTGAACCGAAATATCTTCATTAAAATATTCACAAGTTCTTTTCTGTACACGCGAGCTGATAGAAAGTATAAGATGACGGATGTGGTATATGATAAACTATAGATAAGCTGAGTTATTCGAAAAATAAAATAATACTCGATAGGGCTTAAGTATTGAATAGGCATAAAGCCCAAAGCATAAGTCGCACTCATTGGTGTACAAAGTACAATATGGCAACCCACTTGAACAAGAAGCATACGAAGAAGTTGATGTTCGGTGCGACGAGATCGCACAGATGTAGTAGGAAGAACACGAAGCTTCTTTGTATTGTATATAGTCAGGAGGCCGAACATTAACATCAGAAATGGGGGGACAAAACTTATAAGAACTGCTTGTATAGTTGGATAAACACGACCATAAAGTGTTGCTGTTGAAATACGACATGGAATCGCTTGGCCTGGTTGTAAATCGAGTAGTATCAAAGAGCTAATAAAGAATAGTGCAAAAAAACTGAAGACGGACAAAATAGACCATTTAGCCGTAATCGGATTGCTGAGATTTCGTCGTTGAGTGTTTGATGAACTGGCAAAATATCGATCAATTGAAGCGAGCACAATAAAATAAGGCGACAATATAACAGATACTTGCTGAATATAAAGAATAATTTTGCACCATAATCGAGAATTGCTAGTTGCATCTAATTGATAACCACTGGACAAAAGATTAAACATGAAAAAAAAGATTGAGAAGAACAAATTGTTAGTAGCAAGTGCAAGAAAATAACGAGAACATGAATGATTGTATAGTGTAGACCTTTTGAGCACAACAATATTGAGTAAATTTCCGACGATACCAATCACCATCAGTGGAGGTAAGATTACCCGCATGAGTAGAGCAATAAGTTGAAGACGTGGATCCATTATTAGCTTTTTTTCAATTGAACTGATCTAGAATATAAGAGATCATTCTTATTACTAGATTTTTCTTAGTTTCAGATGTTTTACATTATCAAATCTGTTCGCGAAATTAACGCAAAGCAAGAATATTTTCCCGCTGGAAAAAAGTTATTTTCCTTCAGTCATTGAAAGCAATAGCATTACATGAAATGCTCATAGAATTTCATAAGAATCTTATGATTCCTGTCTGATATGCTAATGTTTTTTACTCCTACGATCAGTAAACTCTCGTATAAGGTTAAATTTAGGACTTGAACCTTTGAAGGATCAATCATTAGAGATTACTTCATTATTGAAACTCATTTTGGTGGATAACCTATGTTATTGATATATAAAAAAAGTGATCTGTTGAATTTGATCTATGGCCAAGAGCTGATCTGATAATAATAACTATCGATCGATTCAAGATTTCTGCTAATAAAACAAGTTCTGATTTTTGTAATATGATTTGTAAATCAATACTTAAAAAAATTGATAAAGACGTATATTAGTATTAATGAGAATCTCACTGATTATTGGAGTCACTCTCTCCTTAAACATCAACCCATGCTGTGACATTTGATATATGAAATAATATTTCATGTGATTTCTCCTAGTTACCGTGCGCAATAAAGATCCTTACATTTTCAAGACGAAAGCCTAGTACAAAAACGAAAAAATGTCTCTTCATGTGTTCGCTCTCTATGCTAGAGTAACTCAAAGGTGTGCAAGTCAAGTTAGAGTTGACTTCACTTGTTCAGTTTTGTACAAGAGCATATATGATAATGCATTTTGTGGTGAAATAGTCACTTTCTCAGTGTTTCACTTTAGAAAAATGCAATAATTTCTTGTCACTTAAATATTTACAGAAACAAAATATTCAGAACCTGATTTGGTTGTGGAGTTTCAAAAATTTGCTTCTGAGTTTCGCTGGCTAAATATTTTTTGGATAATAAAAAGCTGTTGTGTTACAATGTTCAAAGACTAGTAGAGCAAACATTTCACTATATGATACATGGTTAAATACTACTCTCGCATTAAGAAAGAATTGTATGGAGCTACATTTTTTCCATCAAAATCAGAAAAGTTTTGTTAACTTTTAAAGAACTTTATTCATGTAAATCATAAGCAGGTAATTTTTGTCTAGCTTTTTTTTATTTCGAAACAAGAATTACTTCTTAATTAAACTTGTTTTTTTCAAAGATGAATATACTCATTTGTCAAACACACAATCATGTTGCCGGTTTTTCTAAATAATGGATGCAATTAGTTGATAATGTTATCTATTTTACGCATTACAATTCATTAAAAATCTCATACAATATAAGATGTTGACGTGTTCATGTTTTGCGCTGAATTAAAATGAGCAGTGCATTATAAAGCATTATACAGATTGAAAAATCACGGAATTGTCTATATTATCAATTTAATGCATTCCAATGCATAGAAAATTTCACGCATTTCAATCATTCAAAATTCTCATCGAAGTCAATGCCCTTCAATGAATTAGCTTCATGGTCACTTCAAACCACGGCGGTGCATTTCATTTTATCTACGTACGATTTAAGTTTTAAATCGTTCTTTTTTCTAATGTATTTTTAAAAACTGTTTAGAAATAAATTGTAAATAACAGCAATCAATCAAATGATGGGTGTGGGTGTGGGTGTGAACGTGCATCCTGCAGAAAAGAAGATCCACACCCACACTCACACCCATTATTGGAGATGTTATCTTCAGTATATATTGGCTATATTTTCTTTCTATTCACTAAAATAAACACAAGTGATTTTGCCAAAAAGTTGTGTCGTTTTGGAAAAAAGGTCAATTATTAATTGCTTTTGTTTTAAATGATTTAATGCATATTAAAATTTTTCGATGGGAAGAAATGGAATCTATTGTTCTTAATTGACGTTGCAGATTTGCAGTCTTTCCGTTCTCATCTGAACGTCTTTTTATTGAGAATTTAATGTGTTTCTTATTCTGGTTGATCGAAATTCATTATAAAATTAGATGAGACGAGCAGCCGAGACGTTGGTCGAGTTAAATATATGAATATATCTATAACACAGTAAAATGGAATACTATTTGAGTAAAAACTACATAATTGATTTACATTAAGAACATATATAAAGCCTGAGACTTAGTTTATATTCGAATCAATACGGCAAGAAACAGAACTACTTGTTTAAATCTTACAATTTAAAACGCGTACTAAAGTCGAAGAATATAATGACCTTGCCTTTTTATTTGTCTCTCAAGAAGCTGTTACAATAAATAATTCAGCCATAAATGAGAAAGTTGTCTTATTAATTAAGGTTATTCATACAACGTCATGAAACGATTTGTATGCTGAAGAAGATCATCTATTCTAAGCAATTAAATGTGATCCTAAAAACTTTCGTGATATAATTCTTCTAAAAGTCGATCAAGAAGAAAAACAAATCATACCAATGACGGTATGAATTCATGGATGTGTGACAAACTCGAATTTATAGTAGACGCTGATCATAAAACATTGAAAAAAGAAAACGATATCATTAAGAGAAAAGCTTGTCAACGCAGCTCACTTGGGGCTAAAATGTGAAACTCACATGTATTTTCTAGTCTGGTTTAACGAACACAAAATACTGGATGTAAAAAATCACTCGTAGACTTTTTTGCAGAAGAATCAACCATTAGAATTGGGATTTCTCTAATTTCTGCATTTATAATCGAAATTTTTATTTTAATATCAGCGCACTAATTTGTTTCCGCACTGTTGCTATCTACTTTTTATTTTTCATTTTTTTTAAATTTTTTTTTCTTAATTTAATATTGTTATCAATGCAATCATTATATTTAACGGGAGAAGAATATGTCTGATTTAAATATAGAGGAGATGTGCAGTAGATGTCAACCCCCTACTAATATATATCTCAAGGAATTCACCAGCACAGTTATTCATTTCTTTTCAAAATTATAGCTTAATCGACTTTGAAAACAAATCTAGCGAGCCTGACGTCAGTGTGCCTGAACCGTTGAGATCTGTAATGGAAAGCGTAGTATCTATAATGGAAGAGAAGATGTGAGTAATCGGGTGTGGGTGTGAGTGTGGGTGTGGGTGTGGGTGTGAGTGTGGGTGTGGGTGTCGGTGTGGGTGTGGGTGTGGGTGTGGGTGTGGGTGTGGGTGTGGGTGTGGGTGTGGGTGTGGGTGTGGGTGTGGTGTGGGTGTGGATGTCGGTAAAGAAAAGACTTGGCTACACCCACACCCACACCTACCCATCTCAAAACAATCTCGACGCCCCCCTCTCCCCTTCAATCTTGGTGACCTCGGGACACCTCTATGAATCGGCCCTGAACTCTTTTTATCAAAACAGATGCTGTAAATGTCATTTGATGGATATCAGACTAGTTATCTACCAGACACTGATCGAGTATTCATTCTTGATAGCAAACAGGCTCTTTATTAATCCATCACTCTCAGCACAATTGAACTCGATCAAAATTCACCTATTGAAGTCGAACTACATCATTGCAAGATTGAACTCGACTCGAACTCGACTCGAACTCGAACATATAATCTCAAGTTCGAGTCGAGTTCGAGTTTACATATTCGAGTTCAAATCGAGTTCGAGTTTACATGTTCGAGTTTGAGTCGAGTTCAATCTTACAACGTTTGACTCGGAAACTCGAAGTCGCGTTCGGGATTGGTACATGTCTATATATCAATAAATAGGTTACGTGGTTGGGTGATCGTTAGTGAAGGTATATTGACTGCTATGGACCGGTTTATATAGATCTTTTTGGTAGTAGTAGATTTGTATAAACATATCTGCATCGGTTATACATGTTTACAACAAAAAAATCTGTAGAAAACGCTATATGAGTATGGCCCATATTCGTGTCAAAAATTAGCTTATGGAGTTCTATGGGTGTTAGTATGCATACGCTAAAGTGTTTGTATGTAATATAAGAGAGCTCCCGGGTGTCGTGATCAGGGCTCTCGATTGTTTTTGAGAGTGGCGGGGGCTAAAGTTTTTTTTCTTTTGCCAGACAGTTCACAAAAACTTGGCAGACAGTCACTTATTTTTTTGGGGACTTCCCAATTTTTCATTAAAAGTGATGACGGGGGGGGTAGCGCGACGAAGATACCTCTACCCCCCCTCCAGGACTCAGTAAAATCTTCGGGAAAAATTGTGTCAACACAAAAATTTTTCACCGCTCATATTATCACGTGACCAGTCGACTGCAGCCGTAAAATTAAATTTCGCAGACTATATTACACATTTTTGTCAGACAGTATTAAAAATTTTCGCAGACACGCTTAAAAAATGCCGGGAGCTAGCCCCCGGCACATCGTGGGGCCTGGTCGTGATTGAGGGGAATCATTTTTCAATGTTTGCTGACAGTTTTTTTTCTTATGACTCGTAGAAAGTGGGTGTTAGTGGATGTTAGTAAACATAACTCCCTACGGTTTGGGTGTTAGTAAAGGTCACTTATATACGATCTTATAAAGTTGGGTGTTTGCGGTGTTAGTATAAATTACGAATACCCAATGAAAGCTATCGCCGCATAACTAACAAGATCAAAATATTAGCGGGTGTGGGTGTGGATGTGTGAGTGTGTGGGTATATGGGTGTGGGTGTGGATATAGATAAAAACAAGACCCACATCCACCCACCCTCACACCCACACCCCCACCCACGCCCACACCCCACACCCGGATGGGGTGGGTGGGTGTGTGGATGTGAATAGGTGAAAAGAGAATACCAATAAACTCACACTCACACTCAGACCCACACCCATACCCACCCATAGCGACAACCACACCCACAAGCACCCACACCCACACCTGCACCTCATACCCACCTTACCCTTGTTTTTTTAAATCACGCTATTTGTTTTAAGTAGTTCTTTTTCGATGCCCTTTCTTTATAGACATATAATCCACAGAAGGCCATGTTTTTTGATTTTTCTAGCTGAGGAAATTTTTCGAAATAGTTTTAACGGTTGAGGAAATTTTTCTTTTTTACGGCCGATTCTGCACCTTTACACACTCCACACCCTCTTTTGATCTACGAACAACATATATTTTTACACAAGATAGAAAAAGAACAAAGATGAAATTTAATTTTCTCTCTCTTTCGAAAATTTTCATAATGCAATTCAAACATAGAGCATGTATGAGAACTGTATCATTATACGATGTTTCTTTAAACAAGAAAATTATTAAAAAAAACAATCTTCTCAACTCATATAATTTTAATTTATACACCGCCTCAATGAAGCTCGATGTGTACATCTAATTTATATAGCAAAAAAGAAGAAAGGATTTTTTTCAATCATAAATAAAATTACAATGATGATAGATCAAACTCATATACAGGTAAAAAAAAGGTACGCATTCTAATAATTACTATCTCGTTGACTTGTTATAAAGATAATGTTTTTTAGCTTCTGCGTTACCAATCAAACCAAATGTTATAAAAGATGAAAAACATCTATCAAAAAGAAACAGACGACCAAGCAATGTCATTTATGTAACTGTTCGAGCACCAAGCAGCAGTAAATCGATAAACAATGAATCTATTAATCGTCATAATAGTTCACGCTCGGTTAGATATTTGAATTTATGTTATTTATATTCAATCTCTTTTGCCTCAGTAGGTTCTGACTGCTTTAGAAAATTACAATCAAAAACAAAATGATGAAAGAACTCCATCGGTCAATAAAATTCGACAGCGTCATCATTCTTTTTCAACAGTAAGAAAAAAGACTGCGGAAACAAAATACAACAAAGACAGAAAAGCTATTCGAAATGTTTGCCAAAATATTTCATTAATATTCTGGTCAGATAAGTTTGCAAATGAAGTTATTGCAAGAGTATATGCCTAATTCAAGGTCGAATTTTAATGAAGCTTCAACTGCATAAGATGACCTTGAAAATAATTGAAAAAATATCTAGCACTTGCTTATGGCAAAAGAAAAAATTTACATCAGTATCAATTATTATTCATCTAAGACTTTCAGAAACAGAGGTGCAGAATCTTCCAAAAATCCAAAAATTTCCCCCCACGCAAAAAAGTTTTTTGAAAAATTTCCCCACTGTATCTTTTTTTGGCCAGCGGGTTTTTCCGAAATTTCCCTATTATTTGAGTTTTTCAAAAAATTTCCCTCCCCGCGCGGGGGCGCATGAGGAAGATTCTGCACCTCTGTTCAGAAAGCTGCCTCATCTTTATTCTGGCTTGTGTGCCCTCTGTAACTCTTAAGGGGCATACCTCAGCATGCAAAGCAGGTGGGACAGCACGTGAACGAAGTTCAGATCCAGAGGGTACAACGCCTCACGTGCCTCTCAGTTACGTCTCTGTAACCCGTTCTACACTCATTCTTACAGAAGCTTCATTTATATTCAAGCTCGAATTAGTCAACCGATGTATTGCAAATATTTATTATAGAGAAAGTTCGACCAATAAATTGATTCTATCATTTTTCTCTTTGTTGATTTCAGCTTGAACAAGTGATAATGCAACCAACTCGATTACCATTTATTTCATCGAAAAGAGCGTATGTATTCACTCTTCTTAAATAATTATCAAAGAAATCTTTTCATTTAGAAAAAAACGTCAACGCTTATGTACCAGAAAAAAAATGCTTGCGATCATCATCTGTACCATTATTCTTATTTTAATTGGTGCAGCTATTGGTATTGCATTAGGTGTTAGTTTGAATAGAAGTACAGGTAGGGTTTTATTGATAAGAAATAAGATCAAAATGAAAACTTATACTAGGATTTTTCAAGACAGTCTTTATCTTTTTTTTTTAATTTATTCTATTTTAGATGCCGTCGATTCATGTGAGTGATGGAAACATTCTTTTTTGTGAAACTCGAACTGAAGGAAATATAGAAGTAGAAATTCATACACACCGCCTCCTTTATAAACCGTGAGAGACATAGTCATAAAATCGAAGTCTGTTGCAGAATTATTGTGAAACACGATTGGACTTAAAATAGCTCTTTTATCTTGTTTTTTGACACTCACTGTAACATATGTTGGTAAATTCTTTCATATAAAATGCAAAAAAATTCCATTGTGTTTCACATTTTAATCTCAGAGAGTTTTTATTTAAAATGAATAATATATTGTTTAATAGGTAGTTTTCGATGGAATCCAACTGGAATTGTAGTACTTGGTAATGGGACAGCTGGTTCGGGATCAAATCAATTAAATAGACCATTTGGAATTTATATAGATAATAATGACATATTATATATAACAGATTTTGGAAATAATCGAATACAAAGAATGATATTATCTACTGGTGTCATAACAACA
Organism: Rotaria sp. Silwood1; assembly: GCA_905250075.1. NCBI lineage: Eukaryota > Metazoa > Rotifera > Eurotatoria > Philodinida > Philodinidae > Rotaria > Rotaria sp. Silwood1. The sequence goes on from CAJNOP010000514.1 coordinate 96,324, forward strand.
ATTGCCGGGAATATTACAGCAGGAAAATAGTAATACTCAATTAAATGGTCCTGAATTTGTTTATCCTGATGGAAATCAAAATATTTATGTACCTGATTACTATAATTACCGTATTCAAAGATTCCCATCGGGATCATTGATCGGTACCACAATCGCAGGAACGGGAACACCTGGAAATGCTACAAATCAATTTAATGGAATAAAAAATATTTGGTTAGATTCATCCTATCAATATTTATATGAAGTTGAATCATTAAATAATCGTGTTATGAGATTTTCAACTAATTCAATAAATGGTACCGCTGGAACAGGTAAATTTCCGAAGTTTTTTTTTTTCAAATAATTTCTTTGATTTATTTTTGCATTTAGTTGTTGCAGGTGGAAATAATCCTGGAAATAATACAGATCAATTAAATAATCCCCAAGGAATTTATTATGATACATCATCAAACTCAATGTATATTGCAAATTATGGTGGACATACAATAATTAAATGGATACCAGGTGCATCAAACGGATCAGTTGCTGCTGGAACCTCAGGTGAAAGTGGAAATACTTCATCATTACTTAATTCTCCATTGGATGTTCGAGTTGATCAATATCAGAATATTTATGTTGCAGATTCGAGAAATTTTAGAATACAAAGGTTTTGTGTAAAAAATGGAAATCAAGGTACTACAATAGCTGGAGGAAATGGAGCGGGTAATTCATCTATACATTTAGCTCAACCAAGAAGTTTACATTTTGATTCTCAAATGAATTTATATGTTAGTGATACTACCAATCATAGAATTATTAAATTTGTTAAAGTTTAATTTATTTTATCAATAAGACATACCATTTAAATATAAATAAAGAACATTTATTTCTAATCGTGAATCTTTTTGAAAATTAGCTATTTTTTTAATAAAAAGATTTTGTCATATAGATTATCAGTATAATTACTCAAGGGTAAATCGAAGCAAAATACTGTTTTGTTTGTTATGATAGTTTTCAATATATGGTATATAATATGTTTATTGATAGACGGACATGTCAAAAGTTACTTTTTTCGTGAGAAAATTATATGTTTGATGCAATCTGTTTCTTAAAAAATGTTAACAAAATCTTAACCTATATCTTGTTTTGATGTTTAGGAGATTTTTAAGAATTATGTTATGGTATGACATATATTTGCATAAACACATAATGACAGATAGTTCATTTCTTAATAAAAAAGCGTGTCACTACAGCACCTGTCGAACTAAAATGTGGAACTTAGAGATCTTCATTAGCTCATTATACTGATACAAAACAAGTAGAGGGACGAAACTCCAAAAGATGATAGTTGCTCTCTATTAATAGTAAATTCTCAGAAAAAAGTTTTATTTTATTTATTTCTGCAACAGATATACTCGCTAAGCATATTTTCAATAGAACCGATTGTGATTTTCCTGTTTCGTTTGTAGCCGTCAACATAAAAAAAACTTCTTAATGTTACACAAGAAAGAATATATTGTCTCATTCACGCTCAACATAAAAATACGAGAAAACGTAGCTTTTAGATGAATGCATGACAAAAATGCAGAGGACCATTCAAAATACTGATTGTCTGAAGTAAAGAATAGTGCAAATATGTACATTCGCATCTAATTATCCTATCAAATATGTCATAGAAATCAAAGTGTTTATTATTAATTCAATTTAGTTAAATCTGCTAAAAAAATTAAGATGCTAATCGAGTTAAAATCATTAATAATTATAATTCAATCAATTTTAACTCCTATACTAATTACAGATAAAAAGAAACTGGAGTTACCTCTGTAATATAGGTGCCAAATAATCATCAAGCAATCACTTAATTGACCAGTTATTATAGAATCGATTTCAATTCAGAAAAGTTTCAAACAATGATCTCATGTATACTCTCTTTAGTAAAATTTAGACGAAAGAAACATGTTTCAATTATTACATTTTACATCCTATATAAATTCTTGAAACAGTTCCAATGACTGTATTCATCAATTTATTATTGTCATCATAGTTGGCAATTTCAAACAAGTTACTACGTCGTAGGTAGAAATAATGATATTGTCTGGCTAAGCTCATATGCTGGTAGCTTTATCAAATAGAAGAGAATCACAAAGAATAGTTCAAAAAAATGAGGGTAGGGTGTGGGTGTGGGTAGATGTGCGTGTTGGAGTCGCTGAATTGAAGATTCACATTCACACCCACACCCACACCCTGAAGAGTTCAGAAGTCAAGGAATCCGGCCCCCATCTCCACCATTGTAAATTTATTTGAACTTTGCTTCGGCAAAAGTTCTTTCGAAATAAATTTGTTTTGGTTGTGTTTTAAATAAAAATTCAATTAAAACGAGACTATAAGATGATTCTCGTTGCTGAGATGAAATGTTAATATTATGGATGCTTAACACAGCTACACTCACCCCCAACAGAACATTCAAGAAAGTAATACGGATAATACCTTTTGAAAATACAGAATCCGAGTTTCAGTTGAATAGTGTTAGTTCGTGATGACTAATGCAATTCTCGATTCGCTGCTGTTGCTTGCCAGATAATTTTACTAGCGATTGGAATTGAATTTTAACAGCCGATACTGACATCTTTTGTCAATCTTCTCAATTTCAAGAACTTAATTATTTTACGTAAATATTTATTAGAAAAACTCTAAAAAATCTAATTATTACTACTTTTTTTCGAGCTGGAGGTGATCATCGAATCACTGTGCTGCAGATCTACAACTGATGATTTATTTTATAAGTGTGCTTAGAAAATAATTGACTTCGTTTTCATACTAAGCTTCATATTAATAATAATAGAAACGGTAAGCGATACGATGCAAATACAAAATGAATATTTTCTTTGTTTTTCATATTTCACACAAAAATAAATTGTATCGTAATTTGCAACACAATGTACGACATATGAAAATACAATACATAGTGCTTGCTTTAAGATATTCTGCCCGGAAACCGTGCGAATACATATGGTACATTTCTGTAATATGGCTCAAATCTATTCTTCAGTGTCAGTATCATTTTTTTCTTTGGAAAAAGAGAATACTTACTATTTTGATAGTTTCACTCGTATTAGTGACACAATCTAAAAATGTCTAGACTGCACACTAAAATAAAATGTGTCGCATTTTAGGACGACACATGCAACACATTTTGAAAACATGGTTCGAACGTACTATACAGCGCATTTTGAATTTTTGCCTAAAAACAAATTAGCACATGTTTTTCGAGTTAATTCCATTTAATTCTTGCTATTCTGAAAATTCAAGTAGGTCAGATCTTGAGATCCGTCCGACCCCAAGCTGATTCGATCTGCATCAAACCGCTTCAGGGTAGTTCTTTCTCGATCATCAATCAAGATCGGCATGTTTTCGACAAATACATATCGAGAAATAATTTAAAAAAATAACTAACATGAAAATATAAGTTCTGTATATGCCAATCGCGTTGTCGATATATAGCTGTATGCCCAAAACAAGACGGTGAATGAATAGTCAACAGACAGAACGAAACAAATTTATATACGACACATTCTAAGCACGACACATTTTCATCATTGAGTCTGCGACACTATAATTCACGACACATAAGTGCGACACATTTTATTTTAGTGTGTGCTCGATCTTGAATATATAACCAGCTCGAGCTTGTCTGTATGCGTTTCGATGTTGGTTTGTGGATTTTCTCTTCACATAAACCCCACGACTGCACTCAGATCTGTATCAATTCCAGGACAACTATCTCGTGCATATTGAATCATTTTCATAACATGACATACGTGTAAATTTCAACAGTCTCACGATGTATAATTCTGACAGTCACCAATGATTTTAAATAGTATCAAGTATGGTGTCAGTTTCATCATTAAAAGTGACATTATTTTTCATTGCCTGTCATCATTTTTCGTCATTCTTTTTATTCATTGGGTACTGAGTTAGTTAAATAAAAAAAGGCATTTCAAAATCACATTTTTCAGAAGTTTCACGTAATCAAATTAATCTCATCACACTTGAAACTGCTATTCTGCTATCCAGGTCAAAAAATCTGACATTAAGTCTTGTACGATCACATGAAATCGTACAAAAAATCGTGATCTCAGAAATCTTACATCAATTCTTACTGCATGATTCTTGTCCGATCTTACCGTCGCATAAGATTTTCTATAATCTTACAGTAAGATTTGATAGGACAACAAGATCTGTCAAGAATCTTAGAGTAAGACTTGATACAAGACTTCTGAGACCACGATTTTTTGTACAATTTCCGTCTGATCTTACAAGATCAGATGAATGATCATGCAAGATCTTACCATCTATTTGTTTGACCTTGGTAGGCTTGCATCTGCGAAAGTAGTTCAATTTATTCTTCCGACATGTCTCTTTTTTTCAATTATTCGACACGATACCAATTTACATTACTAGGAATCTACAGACTATCGAGAATCTAAAACAATGTAGACAGAAGGGAAAACTATATATTTCAAGTTTTTTACGGTTTATCACGGCCAACGGGCTTTGAAAAATCTATATGGGTTACCTATAATACAATATTCTATTCATTTGTTTTAAGAATAGATATTGGTTTCTCCACAAAAGTTAATAATTTTCAAATGATGTTCTTTAACATAAATTTTCAGATTATTAATTATACTATATTATTTATCAATGTTAAAACAATTTTGAATGATAACAATAAAGAAGAGATTATATCAAGTAACAAAAATTCAATGTATTATCGGTTCGATCATATTTCTTTTAACTTTTTTATTTATTTTTCATAATGATTTAAAAATCAAATGGCTTATTGACGCACCTTTTCAAAGCGCACCATCAGTACGGATGAAAAGATCCGCGATTGAATTACTTTCATTATATGAAGAAGCATTATCTCATAGAGAAAAAAGTTCATTTCAACCAATGTTTCATAATCATTATTTATCATTAAAATTAAATTTAACATCCATGATTAAAGATTATTGGAATTATTTAAAAGATGTTTCTAAAAATAAAATTGATCATGTTAAAATAACCTGTTTGAAAAGTTCGAAAACTATAAAAGATTTTCATCCAATTTGTCATATTTATTTGAATTTTCGCTTAAATATCTTTAATTTGAAAGAAGTAAGTTTCATTTTTTTATCTCAAAATTCAAGTTGCCCATTATCATTAACAAATACGTCAGATACTATATCTCTTGATATTCATGAAATGTTCTTGAGTAATGATAAATTTCGTTTTACTTATCAATGGTGGAGTTTTGATCACGAAAAATTATTTTCTTGGTCTCAGTGGCCGCCAACAATGTCATGCTTAAGTTCTTATTTAAATCGAAACCAAAGACAACCTTCAAAATTACCTTTGACTTTCTTTCAATGTTCTTCTGTCAATATTTTAATTCATTCAACTTCACGAGAATTATTTATTAGAGAACAGAAAGCTGTTTCATATTGGCTTGATTTACAGTATAGAGCATCAATTAATAGAAAAGTTTTCGATAAAAATAACGTGTCAACAAAACCGAGACGTCTAGTTCCATTTGAAATCGCAAAGAATAATCATGTATGTCCAGAGAAATTTCAAAATTGGATTTTAAATTATCAAAAATGGCATGAAAATATTAGTTTTAGTATTAGTAATCGTTCTATGACATTCGAAGAACAATTTCAACGTATAATTGAACTTGATGTTCGCTTTTTAATCTATGCAAAATCGAAAACAGGTATTGCTGATCGAATGATCCATTTTATTACAACTTATTTAGTAGCTTTATTAACAAATCGATTATTTATATTTGATAAAAATTGGCCAGAATTTATTGATGTTATGCAATCAAGTTTAAATTATCAACCAAATATTGTGATTCCTTGGTTTTCTCAATTGAATTCAATTAAGCAAAACTTATCTTTTAGTATTCAAAATAATTTAACGATCAAAGCCCATCGTTTTTTAACTGAGCGATATAAAAATGATTATGATTATGATAAAGATTTTCCTGAACGTATTCTTATATTTAAAGGTCATACAGGCGGTGTTATACATACAATTAAATCCAATTCAAGTATCTATAGAAAATTGTTAACTATTGATCTTGAAATGAATACAGAAAATATTTTTGGATGTCTTTATAATTCACTTTTTACTTATCGTTTATCTCAATTGATTAAACGATTTCCATTAAATTCTTCCAAACAACAATTAGGTCATTCATCTCAACAAATTTTACAAACACTCTTATCACCGAGATTTTTTCCAATTGGAATTCAAATTCGTGTTGGAGATGAAACTATGATTCAAGCAAATTCTATTTCTGATGAAAAAAAAAATTTTAAGAAATTTAAAAACTTTTTTACATGTTCAGAAGATTTTATTTATATGAATGAGAATTTATTTCGTAAAAAAAATCAAATTCCAATTATTTTTCTTTTATCTGACGATCTTCAAATACGTCGAGCTGCTTTAAAACGTTGGAAACTTTCATTAAAATGCTTTCTATTGTCGAAAAATAAATGTCAATCAAATAATAGTCATTTACAAATTTTAGCCAATTCCAATCCGGTTTTACATATATCACATACAAATAATTCAATGCTAGCTTTTCAATTAGGAATATTTGATAGTTTTCTTTTTAGTCTATGTGAACAACATATAATTACTACGAAAAGTAGATTTGGTCGTTTTACAGTGTTTGCATCATTAAAACAACGAAATGTTTATTCATTGAATGTTGGTGAACAATCTTCTTGTCACAATCAAAGTTCTTCACTTGCAAGCATAGGTTATCTTCGATTGGGAATTTAAATATTCTTTTTTTATAATATTACTCTATTCGAAATAAAGAATCTATGAAAAAATCATTGTCAAATATGAAAAATAATCAAATGAAAATTTATTAGATAGTGACTGTTAATGTGTGTCTTCTTGTCAAACCTATCTACAAACACGAGCATCTACAATATAGCTCTATTCCCTCGACTGAAGGGAGTCATTTGAAATAAAATGCGCTTTCTTGTCTCTTATTGACAGGTGTGGGTGTCTGGGTGTTGTCATCATCTACACCTTATACTGACACTCACACTCTTATTCAGTGATTACTTATCGTAATTTGAGCTAATTAGTTGAGTTGTCAGTTAATTAATGAGTAATCAACCTAATACTCATATAATTAGTGGTTACTCAATTTGTAATACATGGAGAAGAAATCATTTAATATTCTATTTTTCAAGACTCCAGAATTATTGGAGTCGTATGGAGTCACGAAGTTCTGGAGTCTGCTGTGTTCTCCTTGCTCGATGTACGTTTTTGTTGTCGTTGATGGGAGTGTTCCCCACTCTTTTGCTTTTTCTCTCATTCATTCTTCCTGCAGGTAAAGAACATCCATACATACGCAAACCAACATTCATTGGAATGTATATGTCACAGAAACTACTAAACTTTAGGCAAAATTGTATTTAGTGAAAATTTGTTTTAAATGGCGCACAATTACAATATATAATATATATACGTTTATTTTGAAATCATTTTCAAATTTCATTTATATTTAGAAAGCTCGATAAAAATTCATTATTATATCATCGTTTAACCAAGGTAGCATAAAAATAATTTCTTACTGAACTTTAACCACTAGTATACATGTTCAACATTGAATTAAAAGATAACAAAAACTTCAATGAAAGAAAACAAAATCAGAAAATAAGTTTTTTTCAGCCGATTCTTTTTTGTCGGGATAAATTGAAATAATATTCAATATAAGTTACTAATATTCTCATTTTTTTCAAAAGAAAAGTATTCACTAGTTATCTTGACGATCTGATTGTGGATGTTGTGTGCATAAAGAGAAGACTCATACCAACATCCATCTATGCACTCGCACCCACTTTGCTCTTCAATTTATTGGTTCACTTCGATTGATAAAAGCAGACTTAACGGTACCCGAAGCTTCCTGTGTCCTATATTCATGATCTTGATCATTCTGAACAATGAGATTAAAGAGGAATAGAACAAAGGGCCCCGTCGAATAAGAGTCAAAATCTGCCACGTTACGGAATTCAATGAAAGTTATATATTCTGAAAGTCAGTTTTTCGGCGCACATTTTCGTATATTTACTTTGGCCGAAAGGGTTAACTAGAGGGCTGCCAGCGAATGCTCTTGTGAACATCCCTTAACGACTTTTGCGGATAACCTGGTAATCAATAAACCTGTGCTTTTGTTTCAAAAGTGTTGGTTCAGAGTTCGTCAAATACTAAAAATAGATGCAGCAAAATGTGCTCTACAAAATGATATAAATTCATAAATTTTATGTTGTTCTCATTAGGAGCTATAACATCCACAAGTATCAGGTAGTCTGCATAAAATATGATTTTTAGGCTATTTTCGCTAAATTGTTTACATGATTTTATTGTTAATATCCATGTGGACAAAATGAAGACTGTTACAGAAAAAATCCTCGTGATTTGCTCTACAAAATGAGATACGTTTGAAAAAAATAAAAGCAGCTCCAATATTGAATATTAGATTATTAGTTTTGAACATGAGGTATTTTCTATAGGAAACGGACCAACGGGTGTGTGGGTGTGGATGTGGCTGTGGGTGTGCGTATGGATCTTCAATTCAGCGACTCCCACGCGCACATCCCCCCACAATCACACCCACACTCCACACCCACACTTCACACCCACACACCTCATCCACACTCACACCAACACCCTCAAAAAAGTGATTTCAATGCTCATGTTTATGAAAACACATCATCAACCCATTATTTTTTTTTCTAATCGTCTATTTTTATTTATTTCGAAATCATCATTGATACATAAAACGATGCTTTTTTAATTTTAAATGTTATTAAAACTGTTATCCATGCACTTATGTGAAGGAAGTTGCGATAGTATATGCTGCCCACTAACGATAACCACATGTTTCAGACTTCTATTCTGTATAATTATTTGATGATATCTGTAGGTCTATTAGTACGTACTTGTTTAGCATGGACTTCAAAAAGCACCTGATCATATTTTGTATTGATAATGAAGAAGAGAAGTGGATATTCTGAATGTGACACAACAACCTCATAATACAACAACCATGGAGGAAGAGAAGAAGACGAACCAGCATATAACTTAATTTTGTCATTAAGAAAATTCTTGCTATTCTCGGATGTCGTCATATATTCATTGTTGAATGGCATGAAAAATTTAAATCATCTAATGATGAAAAAAATTCAAATTATTCGACAATCAGGTTGTGAAACGTCAACTCGTCGAAGCATAGCTCTATTTACTTTTCTGCTAGAAATTGTTTGATTGCGGCGACTAGTTTCAATCACACAACCAATTTAATCAATATGTAAACTTTAAATGATTTTCTATGCATTTTTCTTCTCAGACCAGAGCTGCTAGTCTGCAGGCCAGACCCGGCCAAAGGTGGTGGCCTGGGTGTGACGTAATATCCAAATTTTCAGTAGTCAACTTTAAACAAAAATTGACATCGCAGGTCAAGAATGGTAACTTTCGATATTTGCTCTTCAGTATTTTCACAAATCAACGCTTTTATGCGTTCGATAACCTTTCTTTTTCATCCGTTTTATTTTTATCTCTTACTCCTTTGAAGTCAGGCCTCGTTTATTTTCCTGTTCAAAACTTTCACTTTCGACAGTTAGTAGCTGCCATTCATTCAAAATCTGATTCTGTCAAAAATATTTACAATGCTCTTTAATGTTTTAATTAACCTTTCTGAAAGGGTTTATTTCTTAATTAAAGAGTTCCTTGGTTCAAAAAACTCCTCTAAATGAGAATAATATTTCCTATTTTGCTTAAGGAAAATGAGGAAAAGGCAGTTCCAATTCGTTTCTCGCAGTATTATGTATAACAGCAATCATTGTAAGACATAAGATTAATATAAAGTTTTAGGTATCTTTTGAGAAATTGTCAGTGTCAAATATGTGGGGTTAAAGGAGTCACAGAACTCAACACTCATGAAAAACAACAGTTTGCATATGTACCAATACCTTGATTCAAAGAATAAAAGCAAAAATAGAGGATATCTCGAGATAAATTTTAGAATTTCCGTATCTACTTGACGGACTGACAGCTTCAGTGTTTCTACACAGTTCAGATCACACTTCCAGTAGTAAAGATTTTTGAAAAGTCGGTGTCAGTTTTATTCTCGGTTTCAATTTTGCAAAAACTATTGACGTGTATTTCATCATTTTTATGAAAATGAATTGAATCGATAGTTGAAAATCACATCACAGATTGAAGCAACGTTGTAAAACTAATGAATTTGAAAAAAATCAGAAAAAATGGTCAGTCTGATTTCGCCTGTTGGCAGCTCTGTCTCAGACATCATCTGTTCATATTTGTGAAGCAGTTTTTTTTTATATCAGATTCAGAGATAGCATTGCATGATATTATTTCATGTTTTTCATTACTGTTTCCATGATGATCATCGTTGGTAATAATATTAACTGTAGTGAAAGGCATTCCTCTTCGTACAACTAACTGAGTATGGACTGATAAATAATAATATTTGCGTTGATACATCGAATAGTAATGCTCTCTATTCTTACGTCTGACTGTTTCACTTCTACTAAATGTGCTCATCTTACTAGTCATTTGATGAGGATTTACAACATTGAATTGACTATCCCTCCACCAACTATTGTTTCACCTATAACAGGTTGTAGTTGAGTTACGTTAATAGTCACTAAATACAAATCCTTTTTAAAAAGGACAATACGCTGTCGTACATTCAACACAAGTCATGAGTAATATAAACATAGTAAAAGATTACATATGAAAATAGGTTGCATATAAAACGATAATTATAATTACTTTATATCATATGGCACTAGTGACATCTACAGACAAAATCAGTTTCAGTACAAATCAATGTAACGTGGTTTGGTTTATCTTTATACTAATAAGAATCAAGAAAGACTCATAATACAATGAATCATCTATTTCAAAATATGCAGGTAAGACTTGTTTAAACCTTATTTTTATTATCTTCATACGTCACATTGCCTCGTTTTCTCAATATTGACGTGTCATATTACAGTGACTCACCTTTGA
>CAJNOP010000514.1:107511-151868 GCA_905250075.1 Rotaria sp. Silwood1
TGGGTGTGGGTGTGGGTATGAGTATGGGTGTGGGTGTGGGTATGAGTACAGGTAGCAAGGACACTAGCACCCACACCCATATTCACACCCGCACCCCACACCCACACACACACCCACGCCCACACCCACACCCACACCCACACCCACACCCACACCCGCCACACCCACCCACACCCACACCCTCAAACCTACATTCACACCTTCAAGATCTAGTCAGATGAAAGCTTATTGTCATTTACGTCTTTTAATCAAAATAAATATTAATTACATCTTGAACAACTAGCAGGATATTTAATTTTTCTATTTGAAAACTATTCTATGAGTAAAACGGTAAGTAAAATTAGACAAGAGGGTGTGGGTGTGGGGTATAAGTTTGGATGCAGCTCTTCAATAGCTCATACCGACACCTTTCTCTATTGAAGTCGCTATTTGGATTCTTTCTAGCACTTAAGGCTACGAAAAAAATCCAAATTACACCCTGTTGAATAATTTTGAGACCCACTGTATATGGTGATAGAATACAGACGAGAAGAGAACAAAAACATAAATGATAACAGATATGATGAACAGATGATTCTAAAATTTCTTAACAATATCATCACACCTTGATGATAACAATTCAAGTTGCCACCATAGTTTGTTCAAATCTTTCTGTACTATCTTGATAAAAGAAGCGTTTCAATTAGTGTCGTTCTAAAGAAAACGAATCTAATCAAGACCCATATTGCTTTCTCGTTCTTTTAAATTTTACATTTGAGAAAATTATGTTGCAAAGTATTTTGCAATGTTCGTCACAGTGCATAAGTGTTTTCCGTTTGGAGGATGGACATGTAGAAGATTCCGACATCATCATTGCGAAGTGTGGGTAGGGTGGGAGTGATGAACAGAACTACACCCACACCCCACCCGCTCATACCCACGCTCATACCACATCCCACACCACACCCACACCTTTATTTATAACCCACTCTGTATATATATTATGCTGGCAAGTGTACGATGTTGTTGTCCTGTATTGAAGATGCTTTCAGCATTTTTGCAAGGAAATGTTCTTTTGCAACCGGAGATTTGAAAGTGAAGAAATGTGAAGACGCATATAATGAATTTATATTTATGTAGTAACGGAAAAATTCATAACTTGTTCAATTAAAAAAACTGCTTACTTCAACACTTTCCTGAATAGAATACACCATTCGAAAACTATATTTGTTCCATTCGATATCATCACCGTCCTCACAATATTCATTGTTCTCTTGTTTAATTGTCACATATTTGAAGAGAGGGTGTAAATTTTGTATATAGTCCTTGCTCAATATTTCTAAATCCATTGGATAGTCCCTAGTCTGATAGGCACCTACGCGACACGTAAGAACTTGAAGATTGGGTAACTTAAGAGTAGTGGCCAGCTTCTCAAATAGAGTATGGGTTGGCCAGGCACTAATAACTAATTTCAATGTTACAATATTGATCATTCGTGAAAGAAAGATCCTAGGTGTAGATATATCATTACATTGCAATTCAAAGTGTTTGACTATCATTTGAGATGGCGTCGAGGACAACGACGTCATTTGTTGTTCGCCGGAACAAGAAACATGTATTCGATGCAAGTGAGGACATGCATTTAGTATTATATCAAAATCGTGTACCGTTTCCACATTTAATCGAAAAGAACGAAGACCTAATGACGCTGTCGACAATGACATCTCGCTTGAATCGAATGATGGTCCATTCGCAATACACGTGCGCAACTGAGGAAAACCATTGGCAAGGATCACTTGGTATAAGTTATATATTGACTTCTTGCAATCGGGATTTGGATCTATATATGACACAAAAAAAATAATAAAAGTACTCTTTACATTTGTAATCTTCTTTTCTAAGCCAAAGAGTTTTCTCGGAACAGAAAAGTAAAATGTTCATGTTTATGGATGAAATTTGGTGCAAGTTCAGTCTCTCAGAAAAACAATGATACTTACAGTGTTCGATGTGAAGATACTCAAGTAACGGTAAATGACAGGGGCGTACACTATCATACTGTTCTCGGGTTCCATACTTGATTGTAAGTGAGCGAATATTGGCAAACTTCATAGCTGCAAATGTAAAGTCCGGTACTCTATCAATAACGAGGCGAACGATACGAACAGCGTATTGAGATAAAATTTTCTCAATAAAAGTATTGTTATTTCTCAATATTATCAGATTAAGACGTGTAAGAGATGACAGAAGTGAATCGTAACGTTTGCAGATGCCAGAGAAAGCATTAACAAGTTCGTATAAGTCGAGAAAAGCAAAGATTTGCAGAAAGACCTCGTTGGGCAACTGTTGAAAAGAAGATGCAGTTTTAGGTTCCATACCCGCATCTATTCGTGCGCGTTTTATAGGAACCACAGTTAATTCTGGCGGCGGCCGACTCATCGTTTACTTCGACAAAAAGAGTCTAATTATGCTCTACTTTTCTTTCTTCTTCTCCCGAATAAAGTGAAGATAAAAAACTTGAGATATCTATATCAATAGAGGTAAGTGTTTTAGAGACAACAATTTTATCAATTCCAAACCATAAACATGCGATAAATTCACAAAGTGAGATAGAAAAAGACGTCGGCAATGATATAAACAAAATTGAAACACTCAGTGGGGAAAAAGCCAACTCCGGGCAATCGAATCATTGAAATCCCCGTGGGTGGGTGGGTCTATGGGTGTGGATGTGTCGGTGTGTGGGTGTAGAGTGTGAGTGTGGGTGCGGGTGTGGGATGTGATGTGGATATGGATGTTGGGTGTGGTTGGGTCTGGGTGAAAATAAGACCCACACCCATACCCTTTTTGCAGATAAGGATTAAACTTAAAGTATAGTTTGTCATGTCCTCGAAAAAATTAACGAGGAAACAGTATCATCTGAATGGCTGGACAACCGCAAGAGATAGTGACCTTCGGTTTGTAGCAATCGAGAGAGAAGAACTCCGGAATTCTTTTGTTTCAGGGTGTGGATGAGCGTGGGGAGTAGGTATGGGTGGGTGTGGGGCGTGGGTGTGGGTGTGGGGGGGGGGGGGGGGGTGAATGAGTCTTCTTTTTGCACATCCACCCCCACAACTCACCCACACCCACACCCACCCCACACCCTGTTCTTATGGATGAGACTTCTTTTTGCACATCCACACCCCCGCCCACACACCCACACACTCACGCCCACTTTCTGAGCAGTTCTATGCATTCAGATGCTGGTTGAAAAAAATGCTAACTTGTACTATTTTCTGCTTTTTTTAGTCTTAAGATCGTTCTGTTGTCTAAGTCATCGATGTTTGGCTAAAATTATACACAATGCAATGTTTACCGAGATGAATTGGAGAACATTTACAAGAATAAAGCTTATGTGATTTTAGTTACTTTTCTATCTTGCAAAATCGTTATAGAATTTGGCGAAAGCATTCGTGTTGAAGGCATGAGAAGGAGTTACAGGGAATTTTTTAGAATGCCACAACGAAAAGCTGAAATGCCAAATGGTCTAGTCTATGGTTGAGCCTGCACGCTAGCCTTCATTGACATCGAGATATTGGAAGTACTTTTCGTTTACGATCAGAATATACTAAAAAATTGGTTAAGATGAGAGTATTCCGATCCACCATTTCCACAGGAAGAATCATAAACATCATATCTGTCAAGGAAAGATGAGAACCAACCACCCCATTCCTAATGGTTAATTCGATTGAATTAAAACTGAATTGTACAAACAATACTTTAATTATTTATCCCGTCTCAAAACTTCACTTCGAAAGTTAAATATTCCAACCTCATTAATCTTTCTCCTTCTTTTGTTTCATCTAAGAAACTTCTTCATTCGAAGAAGAATGAACTCATTAGATCATTATGAGATGTGGATGAACAAGATGCTCAAGATGTCTGCAGGCATCTCAAATAACAACCCATGAGCAATACATCAAATATTATGCCAAATAACACTTTTTTTCAAAAATAACTATATTTATCATTCATGCTCTTTCAATCAAGTCTCAAAAGGTCAAATAAAAAAAACATTGTCACTGTCTTTTTATACAATAAAAGAATACCAAGATTCTTAGAATTCAATGGCTAATCTCACTCACCGAAAACAAATGAACGGCTGCTAGAGGTATATAGAAAAAGATGTGTATAGTCATAACTATAGATTTAGATATATAGATTTGAAGGTAAAGAGAGGGATCTATAGAGGACATTAGAAAGAAAATTACTTTATTCATGTATGATTATAAGGGATGACGTAGGTGCAATGTAGTTTTGATATGTATTAATCAAAATAGACTTTGAAACATCAAGAGTTTTTCTGCCTCAAATAAATCGAAGCATTTTTTTAAAAGTTAAGCCGTACAGTGGAGTATTTCAGCAAAGTGGAAGCGTTTCTTTCCATCAGAAAATTTAAAGTAAGATATACATGTAAATATCTTTTATATGGGTTCAGTGTATAAAAACGAGGTTTTCATAGACTGTAAAGAAAAAAAAAATAATGTTCATATCGTTTCAATAAGCATGGATGTAGTTTTTGATTTGAGACAGGATATGCGTGTGGGTGCAGCTTAGATTATTGTCTATGCACACACATACATCTATATCTTTGTTAAACATTGACAATAAATGTATAAATAATAGTTTATAAAATGTGTAATGTCGAAGGTTGAATATAGGTTATCAGTTGATAAATAATTTTGACAACCCAATGTATTCCATCGGTTCGATTATTATTAAATGGTTCATTGACAGAAATAAAACGAGCTAGTTTATAATACCAACGAAATGGAGCCATAAAAGTTTGTGCCCATTGATGGTTTTTTGCTGAGGCATAACAACTTGCCAAAACGTCGTTTATCAATATAGTTCCTTTATTGAATAATAAAAATATTTCTAACTACATAAATACGATAAAATCTAAACTAACCTGTCAATGTTAATGGAGCAAAATATCCTTTTTTTATTTCTATAGTGATATTTCTAATTGGTGAAAATTCAATATGACCATTCATAAGAACATACAATTGATCCCCTAATTGAACATGCCGAGCTGCGATATAATTCATTTTGTTATTTGATGAAATAATCGGTATTAAATGAAGACCTGTTAAACTTATTTGATGACCCGAATCAGTTATCAATGTATAAAATTTCGCTAAAACAATACGATTAAAGAAAAAAGAAACACTAAGATAGAATAAAAACCTTGTTTTGATGTTTGTTTATCCAACATAAAAACCATTTCAGTAGGAACTACTTCCAAATGATCAACAGCAAGAAGTTCATTCCCTGTTTGAAGAGAACCGATTGGTTTTTGTTCACCATTAATTAACATTACCGATGAATCACCAGAAAAACACCCAACACCAACTTCTGTTGAATGTGCATTGGCTTCTAAATTATTTCAAAATTTTTCTCGAACAAAAACGTTCCCTATTTAATTTTTACCTTTCCCATTGTTTTCCTGTCCATAAGTATGATGTGTTGCTGCAAGGTATAGAATAATAATTTTGAAAATATAATACATGCTTTGCTATATGTTTTGCAATGATGAAATAAAACAATTTTAATAACGAAAGACTATTTTGAATAACTTCAAGTTTGACTTAACTGCACTTGAAATGATTGGATTCAATAATAAATTGTTTTTTCTTAATGCAACATTGATATAAAAGCAAATAGTTTTGTAGATTTTTCAACGATCATTTAACTTTATGTATTGACTTTAAGAATTTAATAGATACATATTAACAAGTCAATCAAAAAACACAATTGATATATTTGAAGAGCAGTTATCAAATAAAAAAAGTATTTACAGAGCATTTTTTTTTTGCTTTTCTTCTAAATTATTTTCAATGCTGATTCCAAAAAAGACTTGTTGGATTGCTTTCATTATTGACTTCCAACATTTACAAAAAAAAAACAATGTTATTTTTGCATTTAATTGATTAATAGTGATGAATAATCGAAACGTTGTTTGACAGTCTATTAAAAAAAAAAACCTTGATCAAATAAAAATACTGCTCTATATTTTCAGTTTATGTGTAGCAAGATCACTTGTTTTCGTAAAGTGCTTGAAATTCCAATTGTAAGCTAAATCGTTTTTGACGGCTTTTTACTCTGGTTGGATAGACTTTATTAAGTTAGAGTGTGAGTGTTCCAGTGTAATTGTCAAGAAAACAATACTCCATCTATCTACCAGCAGGAGAAGAACTAGAGCCGAATAAAAATATAAACTATTATTCGAAAGGTTGAGTTTATTTTATCAATCTATTCTTGAAAGTGAGTTATTGTAAAAAGACGCAAACTAAGAGATTATGACAATTTGTTTTCTTTTATCATGTGCCATATTGAAGCAAAGTAGTTCACTTGTTGCATCGTAGAATAACCTCATAGGGGTCCAAATATGTCCATAAGGTTTTCATGATTTTTTACAACTAAAACAAGATTATTGATAAGAGAAAAGGAAAAATATCGCCGCATACCCATCTACGAATTGGGCCTTATTTATTTTGTGTTCTTCATCGAGACCAAAATTTTCGAAAATCTCTGTAACAAATTTCTTCACGCCTTCAACATCGGTTTCTTTCTCACCTTGGGTGTGGGGTGTGAGTGTGGGTGTGGGTGGGTATGGGTGTGGGTGTGGGTGTAGTATTAGTGGGGTGTGTGCGGGCATATGCAAAAAGAAGACGCATCCACACCCACATCCAACTCCTTAGAATTCTTTGAACTTGAAGCATTTTTATTTGTAAGTTTAAAAAAAACAATATCCATTAATTACATCATGCCATAAAAAGAAAGATTTTACATTTACAAATTTGATCTCATAAAATATGTTTTAACTTCAATTAGAGTATGTTCAATTGAATTTGCTAATGCTTGTGCATTCGTTTCCGAACAATTTCGATAAGTAGCGACGAAAAATGTTATTCTATAATAAATACATAAATGTATCATTATGGTCATGTTTGTTTTTACTTACGCATCACTACCAATTCTATAAAAAACTCCATAACCATTTAAACACATTGGTGCCGTTCCAGCTAATGATGTATTGAAACCAAGACAACTTGTAGATAAAATAAAATTACCGTCTCCACCACTAAAAATAAGATTATTTAAAGAGTAATAAAATCGTTCCTTTTAAAACCTTTTTATCCATGATGGATCATGTTTAAGTTCGAATGGCTTTCCTGTTAAATGTGCTATCATACTCAATCCAAGTAAATGTCGATCACAACCTTGATTTTCCCATGCTTCAGTCATTAATTCTTGATGACGTTTAGCAGCAATAAGAAATAATTGTCTTTCATTTTCCTATATATATTTCAGTTACATTACAAATATAAAGAAAAATATGTATATTTTACTGTTAATTGATTATTTGAATTTGTCATTGCACGACACCATGCCATCACTTCTGGTGAACAACTTCGTATTGTTTCAGTTCTTCCACGATAAAAACGTCGTGTTGATCCTGTTTCATAAGTTGATGCAGGTTTATATCCATGTAATTTAAAATAAGCTTGTTGAAGACATAATTGAAAAAAACTATCTGGATGAATACGAACATATTGTTTAATATCTTCTTTTGTACATTGAGTTACATTTTTTACTATTATTTTAATATTATCCGCTGAATGATGAAATAAAGTAACTGCACGATTAATAGCATTAAATACATATGAATCATAAATAAATAAAAGTTCTCGAACAATTATTTTATTATAAGGATCAGATGGTATTGGCCATGAATTTATCTTTTCAAGAGAATCAATGTGATGTTTTATATGATCACTGATTTGTATTGAAATAATGGCTTCATAAGCTGAGTGCTAAATATCAAAGTTACTTGAAATGAATCTTTATGTAAAATATTAGAGAACTATATACTTCGCCATTTGCTGCAATAAGACCATTCCGTGTAACAATATAAACATTCGACCGATCAAACCAACGTGACTGAGGGTTTTTCAACATACCAATGCGAGCAAGCTAAATATTCATATTTAGTGTTTCATTCTATATACAAGAACTAACGTATGTCCTAGGAGGAATTACATTAAATACCAGCACATTTTTCTATCGCTTCTGAATCATAAAAAACATCTCCTCATTTGTCCAAAAATAGAGAATTTTAAGCTCTACAAAAATGTTGACTTGATTTTTAAAACAAACATATCCTGTTGCGCAAAATTTAAAATATTAACATCTACTTAGTCGTTCGACTGTATCGATTAACAAAATGGAAAACTGATGACAATTTTTTTAATAAAGATTCCACGAATATTCTAGCTGTCTCATGAAAACTTTTATGAATTCTACATCTTCTGATGTTTCCCTTTCTACACGTCCTTTGCAATTGTATCGAAACGTAAAAAACAAGATAGACGTTACTATATGTACACAAAGATGATAATGGGTCGCGGCTCTTCAGAATGCTTTCAAGTTTGAAATGTGTCACACCCTATATAAATCTTGTTCTCGTTCAAATTCTATTAACATTCAAAAGGCACATATACTGCTATTATTGGTAGATACATAGTTTTCATATATTTAAGAAAACGATTTTTAAACATTCAAATATAAACTTCTTCCTGTGCTTCAACATCCAAAACTTTGTAGATTTATTACCACAATTCAAATGATATGAGTTTAATATGAATATTAAAATTATTCTACCTCTGTTAAGTTTTCAGGATTATCATCATCCAATGCATAAACAAGTAATGCTTGTTCAATAACTTGAAAATTGATTTTATTTTGTTCATTAATTTCACATAAATGATTACGTATCTGAAATTCATTTCAATACTAATAGAATAACAATTTTTTTTAAACTTACTTCTGCCCATTCATCACGTGGTAATGCTGTTAGAGCACCTAACCCAAGTCCAGTACTTTGATCACATTGTTTAACAATATCTTCAAGTCTTCGAAGAATTTCAGGTGGTGTAAGAAGTTTCTTTGATTCATACAAATCGAATGTAAATAGATGTCCATTACGAATAATTACAACATGAGTTGGTGGCGTTTGAACATCTTCAGAAACTATTGAACAAAAGAATATAGATATATCAGAAGAAGAAAAAAACATTTCAATTTAAAAACAAACAAACCAGTTCGAAATGAGCTAACTAATTTATCACATCCTTTATATGGAATTCGACATGTATTAAAAAAATGTTTAAATTGGTACATTGTCAATGGATGTTTGCCCATGTATGATACTGGATAACGTTCTCTTGAAAATAAAATTAGATTATTATTTTTTGAATCTAAATTTATATTAACATACTCGCGTATTGTTTCAAAGACGAGAGCACTAGCATATATATGTATGCTTGTTCGTGTTAGTTGTGAGTCGACTTTAGGTGATATTAAACAATTAAAACTCACCATGCTAATATCTGGTGCGATCGGTAATCGCCATTTTAAATATATTTCTTCATCCCACCATTTTGAAAGCTACAAGAATGTCCAAAGTTTTCTTGATTTGAATATCAATAAAATTTCAACTATGTAAACTAAACGTTTTTGTTGCATAAGAAATATTTTCTGATTCTTTCATATCATTGTTTCTGAAATTAATCATTTTTCATTCTTATGATAAAATCATGAAACCCTTTATAGTCTATTAAAACTTGAACTGTATTTTTTTTTGTATCTTACCCAATTTCGTTCTTGACGATTCTTAATATTAGTGTCCAATTGTTCATGTAATTCTCGTCCAGTTCCTTTAGAAAATTGTTCAACAATTTTTTTAGTCTTATCATATTCATCATCGTTGACAACAGCTCGTACTAAATATGTATAATACATAGTTAGTTTTCGAAAGTGTCTCGTTCTTTTTTGTTTACCTGAATCAAGATAACGGTCAAGTGTATGTTCTAATGTTGGTAAGGGTAAAGATGGAAGCTCATCATCAAATTCAAACGTTTTTGCTGTCGTTCTCTTTGATAAATAAAAATACTCTTTCATCGAGTGCATATTTAATTTCTAAAAGTAGAGTTTATATCAGTTTATAGATACCGAAAGACATTTGTTTTTACACTTAGCACGTGCATCATGTAAACAAAAGAAAAAGTCTCGTCTTCTATTAACTTAATCAAGGTCAATCGGCATTTTTGACAACTGAACAAAAGCAAAAGAATTATTCGATTGGTTAAAACTTTTTTGAAAGCATCGATTGAATAATAAAATAGGATCTTGAATTGCACATTTACAGTACGTATTAAACTTCGCTTTCATAATTCGACCATACTTCACATAACACTGAAGCGAGAATTTTTTAGTTGTATACAGGAATTTTTCAAGTTAATAGCTTTGACTTATATGCTAAAGTTTAGCCCTTATCAGTGTATGCAGATCAATGCAAATTGCTATCTTCATTGATAAATTACTTTATATTATTCGAGTTTGAAAGATGTTCAACAACATTATATATAAATATGAAAGTCCTTAAGTAACGTTAGCATAATACGTATTTTTTTTGTATTACAGAAGAAAAACTGAATCAGTATGCTTGCTTGTCAATGTAAATAAAATAATGTAGTTTTAATCTTTGAGTCATTATCTCATAGTCTTGCTAATAAATATCTGAACAGAACGATTAGAATCTTAAAATCGAGAAAATTGCTAAATAATGGCAATCTCAGTTGTTTAAGAGTGATTCCAATGATTAATAGAAAAAATACTTTAAAAGTAAACGAGAATAAATAGAAGTTTGAAAAACTCAAAATAAGACAATGCTGAAAGTTAGATTTGAGAAAAGAAGGACACTAATTTTAATATCTAAAAGCTCTTTTCAATGTTTCAAAAAAAAATTCATAAATACCTCGAAGATATCATTTAGAAATCGTAACTCACTCATTAAAATCCTGGATCCGTCACTGCTATCTAATCCAAACCCTGAGAAATCTGATCTTAATTTAAAAGAATCAATCATTCTTGTTTTATTCGTATTGAACTCACCCTACTAAATGAAATTGCGCTGATAAATTTTTTACTAAACATTTGTTGAGTTTGTATGTGTAACTAATAAAGTCTTCTATAAATATATACATATATACAGTTGAGATAGTAATCTTTTGTAATAAAAACAAAATCATCTAGCGCCATCAAATTTTTTTCTCTATTGGTAACTTTTTTTTTTTTTCGTTTATGTTTGACAGCAAAGAACTCATAGAAAGCAAGTAAATTTACAAAAATATAACTCAATAAATAAATATTATACACTTTTCTTTTTTTTCTATTCACGTATCTATACACACCTTTATCAATATATTTTAGATCGTAATGATAAAAGAATTACGTATGTAATTGAAATATGTAAATTCAATTTTGATTAAAAATAAAATGTGGAATGAAGAATTTTGGTTGCCTAGAAACATAACTTGGAAAAATTTTCTTGAACTTAAACAAAAAGGTATTCGTCTACCACAATTCAATGATCTTATTTATGTTTATCCATTGGCTGGTATATTATATATAACAAGACTTTTATTTGAATAGTAATTTCTTCTTTTTCTGTTACTTTTTATTTTGACTTTCTTTTTTATAAAGTTGTATAGCTCGATCAATTGGTAGATTACTTGGTATTCAAGATATTCATCAACGTAATTCACGTATTAGTCTATTAGGAAAATTTAGTGAATCATTTTGGCGCTTTACTTTTTATCTTAGTATATTTATTTATGGTGTAATTATTTTACAAAATGTAATGATATATTTTTCTTTTCTATTATTTATCAAAAAAGTCAAAAAAAATAAATTGATTTTTTGATTTCTATTTAAGAAATCATGGACATGGAATACACAAGATTGTTGGTTAAATTATCCAAATCATTTATTAACAGATGATATTTTTTGGTATTATATGATAGAACTTGCTTTTTATTGGTCATTAATTTTTTCACAATTTATTGATGTTAAACGAAAAGATTTTTGGCAAATGTTTATTCATCATATTGCAACAATATTCTTACTTTCATTTTCTTATATTGTTAATTTTGTACGTATTGGAACATTAGTACTTGTTATACATGATTGTGGAGATTATTGGCTTGAAGTAAAAAATTAATTAAATAAAGAAAAATATGTTTATATAGACGTTTTTGTTTTTTATTTCAAGAGTGGTAAAATGGCAAAATATGCACGAGCACAAAAAATATGTAATATATTATTCATTATTTTTGCGATTGTTTGGTTTATAACACGTCTATGTTATTATCCGTATAAGTAAATATATATATATATTGAACAAAATATTTCTAATTAATTCGAAAAGTAGCTTGATATCATAGAGATGTTTTTTATATAAATCTATGCTTTTCTCAATATGAAATCATATTATTTTTAGCAATGATTGAATCAGAAAAAGAAGAATAAATATTTTACAGTAGACATAAAAAAGTAGTTCATTAAGATTTATTACAAATGACATGATCAATCAATAATTATTAAACTTTGTTTTTTTACTCTTCCTTATAGTAGCAGAGCTAGAAAAAAAAGATTTGTCACCGTGGCAGTATGAATATTGATGTCAGTGTTACAATCTAATTGAAAGAAAATGTCTGAATTAGATTCAATGACCGGTTGTACTCGCGATTGTAAAAGCAATAATGTACATTAAAACGATGAAAATGTTTTGTTCGACAAAATTTCATAAAAATTGAAATTTTTTGTATTAGTCGAATTCTAATTTTACCTATAATATATATATTTAACTTTAATAAAATGAAATCATGATTGAATCTGCATTGTGCAGTTTTAATAAACGAAGTTGTCTTCAGTCTATATAGTAGAAGAATGTAAAAAGTTTCATTTTCCTTTTCGTCCTTGAGATGTTTAACATCTGATATTACCTTGGCAAGATAGTGATAATGATAGTAGAGTTGGGCTATTTGTCTTCTTCTTTCGACACACTATCATATGTCAAATATAATAACATATTTCAAGAATGCAAAAGAAAACGAAAATTTTTACATTTCTGTACTGTCGTTGATGAAAACAATTTTGTTTATCGAAATTACACGATGTGCATTCATTCATTATTTTATTATTATATTAAAATATACAGAATAGTTCCTTTTAATCAATTGGACTGATTTTTGTTTTCGATAATAGGAGGCTCGTCAATTTGTTTTCTCCATAGGGAAACTGTCAGTATTTTAGACATTCATCGGGCTAAATACTTCAAATGTTTAGTACATGTACTGTCGTAAAAATATCGATCTGTGTCATCTACCCGGCTTTGATCGCTTGAGTTGAAGAGCAGTTATAATTATAACTCAAGAGAGAAAGACGCTTATGATAAGAGTTCACCGGCTGCAAAATTTTCGGATGCGTTCGAATCCACAACCAATCTGTCGCACTCTAATCAATAAATGAAGAATATTTTTTTGTTTTCCGCTTTCACGATTTTTTCAAGGTTGCTGATGATGAACAATAGCTTGGAACTAAAACTTACTGATATTTTTCACAGCGAGATTTAGTGAATGCAATAGTCATTGTCATGCTGTTGAATGTAAAATTTAATTCTAAAAGGATTATTTTTTGGAAATATGTCTTCTGAAATTCTGAAACATATATCAAAAGATTTAGAATTTTATGAAATACTTTTCATTTCAAGAAACCATTGTTAGAAAAAAATCTGTATGATTTTTTTCGGTTTTTTTTAAATCATCATCATTGAATGATTGAATAAGTTTTCATATTTTAAATTTTGCTACAGCAAAAAAAAAGAAATTGATAGTCTTTTGTTTAATCTGTGCCATCTATTACAATAGAAAAAAAATCTAGACTAAAAATAGCACATGAACATTATCAGTGTGTATCGAAAACGGCTCGATTCTGATAGTTTAACAAACTTTAAAAAAAAAATCGTCGTCATAGCGTACACATGACACCGATCGGTATACTCGGAGTAGTTTTCTGGTTGTTATTACATGCGAAACATCAATGAATTTTCGTCGAATACAAAATAATATGAAAGATGATTTTTAATGAGAAGATTTTGTTAAATAAGTTGTTTACTTTTCTATAAATCTAGAGTATTGTATACAACGACATTTGAAGAATTAACGATACTTGGTTTTTTTCCTGCTTATTATGTATTCAATGGTTTTTTAATACTTCTACAAATTCTTCATTATTTCTGGTTCTATCTAATTTGTCGAGTAGCTATTTCAGCATATAAAGCTGGCAAAGTATGATAAAAATTATTAATTCAATAAAAAAAAAAAATGAATATTTTCATTTGAATAAATTGTTTTCAATTTTAGGTAAAAAAAGATGATCGGAGTGATAGTGATGAAACTGATGATGAATCAACTAATAAGAATGTTAATATTGATAAAAACAAGTGATCTAGTTTTTTTTTCCATAATAAATATTATTTGTATATATTTTAATTAAATACCAAAAAATATAATTATTTTTACTTTTCTATCGATTTTATTTTTTCTTAGACAGATTTTTACAAAATAATATATGTATATTTTATCTAATTCTTTTCATCTATTTCGTTTCTTTCTTTCTTTTTTTACAATGTAATTTTTTATTTCTTACATCTTTAATAAAAATAGCTATGCGTTTTGTACATATATTTCCTCCTTTTCTAATTGATTTGTTATTAATATTTGCTTTATTTTTTTGTTAAATATTGAATAAGCAAACAAATTTTTTGATAAAATATTTGACAAAGTTTTATTTTAATGAAGCTCAAAATTTTTTATGAAACATACACTAAAAGAAATATTGAAGTATGGGCATAAAACCTTGAGCTGCCTACAAATTGTGGCACTATGAGCATTCAGATGAACATTCGATCAAATATTGAAATGATACTTTTTAATGGTTTGAATGGAGTAATTATTTAATAATATAGAGATCCCCGTTGCCTTTGTTAGCTATTAGTAAGGATTAGGAGCCTCTTTTTACTATGAATAAAAATAACAATAAGAAAATATTCCGAGAAAATTATTTTTAATCTGAAACTGAGTCTTTCACTCAATCGATTCGTAAAAAAAGTCCTTCTTTTTCAACATCAACTACTTTCTACGGAAACATGTGTTCAATGCAGGAATGTGCTTTAGATGAAACTCATTTCTCTTGACATAGAAACGCTTTTATTGAAAACTGATTTTATATTTGGTATTAGCACTGAAAATTGCATCGAATGATGTATTAATCTTCTTATAAGAATTTTTCGGATTTGACTTTTTTAGACCATATTGACATTTTGAGAAATAATAATCTTATATTGAGCAGAAAATGAGATTTTTCTAACTTTAAAAGAGTCAATGTCTATTTGGTCTATGAAGAAATGCTCATTTATGCATCACTGGCAACTTAGTAATACTCTTCCCTGCAGACTTATAACTGGCAAGGCTAAATGATTAGTTTAGATTTTTTCGAGTTTTTACATGTTTTTTTTTTCAAAAAATTGATCATAGAAGTGTTATGTTCGCTAATTAAACAATTTTTATTGTTGTCAATGACTATTTCTATGAAGTGAATATTTATCAAATTACTTCGATTCAATATCATGTTATCTTACTGAAACAAAATAGAATCATCGTTCGTCATTATAATTTATTATATATTTAGTTTGTTTTTGTACTAATTATAATTACCATATCTTTTTTCAGAGGTATAAGAGAAATTTTCAATGCTATTTCTACAGGATTGGCATATTAAATACGACAGAGCTATTTTAACTATTGTGAAGAATCTCATTATCTATATGTCAAATTATAATGGAACTAAAAAACAGCACGTCGAAAAATCTGCCAGATTGTTACAGACATATCAACACCTATGTCATAATCTATTAGTAGGTTGAAAAAACGTTAGCATGTTTATTGCAGTCTTTGAGACAAACTGACAGAGACAAATGAGTTCAACATTAATTAACAATCATATTTTACAGAAATACTATAAACGTAAAATCAGAACACTATATTATGTTTGTAGTGATTCTGATGTAAGAGATATGACTAATCGAGAGGTTATTTAGACTGATATAGAAGGAGATCTGATGTATTATGAATATTTTTGTGTTTGATGACTTTCATTGTCAATTATTTCAGTTGAAAAAAAAATATGATGATGATTAATTCTTGAAATGTATATGAAAAAGTTGAATAATATATTGATTTATTATGTGTTAAATAGAATAATCATAGTGCCTGTTTGATCATTTTTACTTTCATTCAGAAAACATCAAAATCAACTACTTTTATCATAAATAATGTGTAAAGATGTTTAAAAGGCAACTTTTGCATGTTGTATAAAAATCTTTTTCCTGCAATACGTTGCCGTGCTTCGCAGATCAAAAATTACTTTCTTGTTTAATGCGTAGTATATATCAGAAACATTATGAGGAAATATTTTATTCTTTTGCCAGATGAAAAGAAAGATGCTTTTTTAAAGCATCTTCACGCATCGTTTATAATGAAAGTAGCTGACTTTGGTGTTATACTCATAGACGTAAAAATCATCAAACTGGAATTGTAATTAGAGCATTTACAAGTATTTTCAGGAATTCTTGTCTGTTTGGGTAAGCTTTGATAATATGTTAATTACATTGTTCAAATTTCTTCTAAAAGTTTCTATTATGAAATCTAAATTTTTAGCGAGAAATTCACTTAAGATCGATCTCGAAATAGATGTTATTTAAATAATTTTTTAATTGAAAACAAAATTTTCTCTATTCTTAAGATAAAATTTAATTTTTAGCTTGACCTTCTTTTGCATTACAGACACTGCTCAATAAGCTGTATAAGTGTTTAAATCACTCGTTAAACAAAGTGTATGTTCAGAGAAAAATTATTATTCGCATTAATAATAGGCATATCTTTCCCTTATTGATTGCACTTGTAAATATATTTAATTTTAGATTTTTTTTTTTTCTGAAAGAGTTCTTCCATTATTTACTTGCTTAGTTCTAGGGCTGAAAGATCTCGATATTAGAACCATGTAATTTAGTATAAGATAAAAACTTTTTCTCTACGAAAAATTAATGACCAAACAATTCGTCATAATGATCGAAGTCAATAATAATTTATATTCATTTTTTCATTGATGAAATAACTTATTAAGTTAAATATAGTGCAAAGATTTTCTTGGTTTCATAAAAAGTTCAGTTATATACAAGCAAAAACAGCATTACCTCTTTGTTTTAATTTGTGCCGTAGCTTCAATCTTCTGATACATTGAGCAAATATTTTGAAAAGACGAATGAAATTATTCTATAGTTCAAGATAACCATAGAAACATGATCATGTGATATTTTATTTTTTAAAATTGAGTTTCAGAGAATTTATTTCTTAAACTTTCTAATGAAATAATGAATCAATTGACCATAAAAGTTTAGTAGAAATTATCAAACTTTTAAATTAATGTGTTTACGTTTTTGTGGATTCGGATCCGAGTTTTATTCGATTAATATCTGGCACTCTTTGTGAACATGAACAAGTGAAGGACCTACAGGTTTTACCAATTTGTTAGCTACTCTCCAAAGAAAGTCAACATTCAACTATTTCTTGTTGTTCACTTTCCCATTACTCAATATTTAATAAATTAAAAGTTTTCACTCAGTTAATAGAAAAACGAATATTTCGTCCTTGACAATCATCGAACCAATAGTAACACGAAAATCTTCAGTTGTATAGAATAGTTTTAGTTGTATTTATGTAACCGTTGTTGATAGCACGCTCATGAACAAAACCACATAATGAGAAGTATCCTTAAAATAAAACTCGGCATTTTTTTTTCTTTAAAAGAACAATACAAAATATCGTTATTAAATGTTGTTTTTCAATAAACAACTTTTGAAAAGTACAGCATTTATAATATTTGTCATTTATTCCTAAGTGTAATGATATTAGAAAAAACGAAAAACATTGGCACAATACATTAATCATTTTTATATCAACTCGTTTTAAAAAGACATCTTATTAATCATAATTAACTATTGTTTTACAAATTCTATATAATGAATCAATGTTTCTCTTTTTCTTCATTGTATTTCATTGATGAATAAGTAACAAATGTAAATTATGCATCATTTGATTCAGAAGAACATTTTTTTCAGAACACGTTTATCGAAGAGATATAGAAATCAACATTTTTCTACTGTTGATTTGAATTACAGAAAAAGTGCCAATTTACTTTTAAGGACACTTGCTCTATTCTATGGCATTGTTTCATTTATTAACGTGATTGTAAAAAGGAAAACTAATTATATAAAAACCAAATGATTAAAACAAAAATAATAAAATCTATTTATTGCATAAATGCTTAAAAATACACATGATTGATGTATAGGTCGTTGGTTATGTAAAACTGTCATATTACTTAAATGTCTTTTAAAGCCACTCATGTCTATAAAACATTCTATTAATCATGTAAATTAATATAACATGCAAGACTTTCTGTCATACACCTACACAATTAATTTAAGAGTTGTTAAAATGATCGAAGAAAAAAAAAAGACATTGCTCAACAGAAAAAAAGCTATTTATTATTTATAGATCATTTGATTGATAGTCTTCTTTTTTTTAATTCTGCATTAGGTATGTTAACCTTTATCATTTAAATATTGACTGGTACTTTTTAGAAGAAAATATAAGGTTTACTACTGAGAAGATTCATATAAATATAAATCGATTTCAGATAATAAAGAATAGTATGAGCGAATTCCTCGAGATCAACGGTTTGATTGACACGTACACTAGAAAAAAAAACAGGTTCTTCTATTTATTTAAATTTTCTACATATGTACCAGAGCTCCGTGTGGGATGGGACATTCACACTCAACCCCATTCCAGGAAAAACACAACTTTTATATATAGCTATTATTTTGCTAACAACAATACAAACGTTTTAACATAGATATTATACTCGTCTATTCAAGCAAAACAGGTGAGAGGTAAAGCTTTGAAAATGAAATAATATAATATTTCATACTATCAATCGACCGATAAGTGTTTGCATGAACTTACTTTTTTTAAAAGACATTTAACGAATGAGATGTCTCATGGGACGACATTTTTCGTCTCCTTTCATCTCACGCAGACTTCTAGTATGTACATTAGCAACAATTGAGAAAAGCAAAGTACGAGCTATTTATGACTAGTTTTTTCTTCAATAAGCTTCCAAGTTGTACACAGTGTACAATATAAATAAAAGCAAATATTTCGTATTTTTGATTTTTGAAATTTTAGACATGACAAAAACTTTACGATTATCGTTACTATTTATATACATTTTATCTATGTATCAAATATGTCAGTCATTAACAGTCAGTCTAGTTCATCCTGAAGATGTATCAACACTCAATGATCAATTTAGTCTAGTTAATGAATATTTTCAACAAGTAATTATGAAATAATACTTATATTTAAATAATTGTTTCTTTTTGTTGTTTTATTTTAGTTAAATGAACAAAATAAACCTCCACATGAATTAATTCAATTAGATAATGATAATATGATACCTCGTTTCAGTTGGTATAAACGAGATTTACCTACGCCAAGTAAAGTTCATAAACCTTTGCTTTGTTTCTTTAATACTGTTACTTGTTTTGGTAAAAAATATAAATAAAATATTCTTTACTATTGCATATATGTTCATTGTTCGGTACCAAAGGTCCATGGGCATGAATTCTTTTAGTCATTTTACTAGTCTCATCGATATCGCTGTGTGGGCTCACTATGAACTCAACTGTCAAGTGACAGTTGGAGCAGTTCATTCTTTGATGTAGTAGACATTATCTGACATACAATTTTGCAACCAGCTAGTATCGGAATTTTAAAAGAAGGCAGATGGAAAAAAAAACTTATAACTTTCGAACAAAACATCATAGCGATGTGCAATTGTCAGCAATCGATAGAAGATTGTAGGGGACAGATGTTGATATAAAAACCAAAGTTTAAATAACCAAGCATAGTAGGAGTGATTGTGAAATCACTGAAAGAATGGACTCGTTATTCAGTGAAATCTCAGCAGAACAAGCTAAAACTCTCAGCATATGTAACCTCACTGTAGCCCAATATCATCGATAAATCTTGTTATGGCGAGATTTGGTGTGCCAACCATCATCTGATATTACATAAGGCTCTCATTCATTCTATATATGAGAAAATGACCTCAAATTTTGACTGAATCAATACCATAATGTAGTCTTCATATCTGTGCAATTTTATCATGGTTTGATTATCTGAACGAGAAGAGACGGTGAAAATATTACTAAGTTCTGTATTTCTCTTGAGAAATTTAGAAAGATTTGTTTTAAAATACTTACTGTATGAAAATGATTTCTTTGTCGAATTGTGACTGTTTTCGTACATTTCTACGACTCTGATGTATGGTATTTTTTTTTCAGTCAAATTTTGAGGTCATTTTCTCACACATAGAGTGAATGAGAGCCTAATGTAATATCAGATGACGATTGACACACCATTCCTCATCATTACAAGATTTATCGATGATATTAAACTAGAGTGGAGCTATATATGTTGAGAGTTTTAGCTTGTTCTGCTGAGATTTCAACAAATAACGAGGCTATTCTTTCAGTGATTTCATAATCACTTCTATTATGCTTAGCTTTTTAAACCTTGGTTTTTATATAAACATATGTCCTCTATAATCTTCTATCGATTGCTGACAATCGCACATCGCTGTGACGTTTTGTTCGAAAGTTATAAGGTTTTTTTTTCCATCTGTCTTCTTTTGAAATTCCGATACTAGTACTTTTACGTTATTATTAGTCTACATGTATTTTTTCTATCAGTATATCATAAAGTCTTTTCTTAATTTGACAATAGATAAGCCTTCTAAGATTTGTTAGTTTTCATGTAGATTCATTCGATAATATAGTGTTAAATTATTTGCATACATAATATATTCCAGAAAAAACTGCAAATGTCATATATAATTTATTAGAGGGCAGCTTTAGAAAACATGAAAATGACTATGTCCGAAAGGAAATAATGTAAAAATTTAGATTTTCTTCGATTTGATGTACGATAGTTTCCTTTAACTCATCGAATTCATACAAATTATATTGAGAGATCCATGAGAAATGAAACTTATCTGGTTTTAATATTATGCCTTTCAAGCTACTTTGACTTTCATATTTTTTGCTCTTGCTCTGAACTGCTTGATCTTCCCAAACACCATAACTAACCGCATACTAAGTTCAACAGCAGATGCATGCTAGAACGTAGCCACTTAACCAAGGTGATTGAACTAAAATATTTGTATATTTGCCCGTTCCTACAATAGTTTTAAACTGAAAATGACTCTTTTGTACTGAACTTTTCAAGAATGGCTGGTACTGGTGAGAAACGCTTCTGGTCCAAATTGCTGTCCGATACGTCGAACTAGACTGAGCTTCGAGCTTATTTATAGTTCAATAGTAGTTTTTAGAAGAATTCTTATAACTTCATCGTTACTAGGGTCATAGAGCTCCAGTTAGTTTCAAATAAAGCGAATATCTGTGTGCAGTTTTTTCTGTCAACATAATTTTGAAATTCACTTCCATTGGTTTTTTTATGATCATTAGAATACATGTGGTGTTAAAATAAACAAGAAAGATGTGACTTCATTCAACTAAATATTGCTTTTCTCAACACCGAAATCAAATATGAAAATATCTAGTCAGACAAAAGTTTACTCTCATTTACATCTTTAAAACAAAAACAACAATATTGGTTATATTTTGAATCGGATGAAAGGAATTCCGATCTTTCTGATTGAAGATTATGTTCTAAGAAAAATGATAAATAATGCTAGAAATAGATTTTTTCATTGCAGTCAATAGAAGCATATTATATGAGCCCATTTATAATATATTAAAATGTGTTTTTTAAAAGCACGTAACCAATGACGTGAGAGTAAGCATCATTTGACATACATAAATACTCTGACTCTTTTCTTTTTTTTTTGGATGGCGCACATATTTGACATCATTGTATTTTCTGATAACACGAGTTTACATCAAACTTTGAATAAATCAAGAAATGAGAGAGCCTTCTCTCAAAAAATAAAACAATATTGTTTTTTGACTATTCTATCTTGATAAAACTTTCAACAAAGAGCTATCTCGAGTTAGACAACCTCATAGTAAAAAATCAGCTCGATTCATATAGTCTATGTCGAGCTATCTTAAGCTTACGGATCAAACTAGTAGACATCTATGAGTCCAACATTTCTTTAGCATACTCATTTTCATTACTCAAGTACTTTTTCAAATATTAAAGTTGAAAGTTGAAGTTTTCTGATGTTGCTCAGAGCACATCGATTTTTTCCGATAATGTGAAAGATATTGTTGCTAAATCGCAGTTCTCTCACCATTATTGACAACTATTTCTAATGAAAAACACTATTCGATCGTTTATTCTACTAGAACAGCAGTGAGATTACAATGAGCCCACACACACACTCTGTATGTATCTATCTTTTTTCTGACAATTACAAGAATTTGAATAGCTCAAAGCTTGCTTTTATAATCATTATGATATCTACATTGAATTAATTTTTTCACTTAGTCCTGAGATAGGGGAAGGGACTGAATTTTTCGACGAAATTGAAAGTTATCGTAACTTTTGGAAAAAACAGATTTGCTAGCAAATAAACTTTCACTACATGTTAATCTGTATTTTCTAAGTTATTAGACTCTCAAGATCAATTAGTGTTTGAAAATACAACGACTTGGACTAATAATTCTTCCTTGTCTGTTCGTTCTTAGCTCAACAAAAAAGTAATTTATATGATGTTCTGATATCAAAATGAGACACAAATCATATTCTACTGATCACACTATGAACGACATCCTTGGCTACTACCTCCATCTCTGGAATGATATTTATTCACCTAATATAAATAATGAAGAAATGTTGTTGTACTGATCAAGTTTGAAAGTGTCATGAGTGCGCGTCATTCCCGACTTTCCGGCAATATTTGTACACAATCAGATACTAGGGTTAGCTCTAAGACTTGTTTTAATCGTTGGAGTTACTAAATTCCGTGATTTTTGAGGATCCAGTGAATGATGATGGAGTACGATGTGGATGTGACTAATAAATGGAAGGCATCCACATCCTGCCCTTGCTAATGATATATTGAACAATAAAATTGAGTACATATTATGGGAACTCGATAGGGTGCGCGTTATTCTATTGAATTCTGTATCATAATGAATATTTTAACATAGAACAGATGCACAACAGTTTGCAAAAATAAGTGGCTGGATACTATTGGAAGAATGAAAAGCAGCATGCAGCTATCGTATTGCCAATAAATACTAAACAGATAAATGGATTGATCTAAACATTTTTTTAAATATGCTAAAGGCTATAGACATATTCTGACAAAAACAAGATGATTCCAAGAAGAAATTATCCACTAGTTGATTCATTTCGACAACTACTATATAATCCTAAAATATTTCACCATTCTTCAATTGGTGTGATAATATAAGAATTTTGATCAAAACCTGACCTACTAAATATTCAAGCGAGAGTTATTCCCCAGGTCGAATTCACCCTGTCGAATCCGATAGAAATTCGCCGGAATTTGTCGGAATCCTAACCACAGGATTCCGACAAGTGGTTCTGGATGTCGGAAAGTGTCGGAGTTTCAGGGATTTCGCAGGATCCTGATTATTCCGACATCCGGAACCTCCTGTCGGAATCCTGTGGCTAGGACGCCGACAACTTCCGACGAGTTCCCGTCGGATCCGTTAAAATCCGGTAATTTTTCCGATATAATCCGACGTAATCCAACAGTCGGATCGAATCACCTGGGTCATGACAAACAGTATTTTGTATTGTGAGGTCAGAGTTCACTTTTTAGAATAGTTGACAGATGATATGAATAGTTTTCTGAAGGTCAAAATGACGTTGAAATCAAGGAATGATTGATCAGATCTTTAATTCAGATCATATCTTTCACGATCACTATCGGAGTCAATTGTTATGATATAAACTAGTCATCATCTTTTGTCCTCATGCTTCAGATTACTGGGTATTTGAAATTCGTCAAATGTTATATGAAGATCATCATTAATAAGGCAATGGGTTTGTTTGATTTTTTCGAATTGAGTTAGAGCCTGACAACCGAAAATGAAGATAGTCTAGTACGGACTTCAATGCAGAGGTAAAGCTTTTCTTTATGCAACAAATGAGAATGGAGAAATATTTTAGAATTATAGAGCATCGTTTGAACTATCAGTATGTGTTAAAATTTTGTTGTATAGACGCGTTTTTATATTTTTTAACTGTTATTTTATTGAAAATTTTCTTATTACTTTTTTTTCCTATCGAGTTTCTTATATTGATTTTCTTCATTATTATTTTATTTTATTGTACAAATATTTTATTATTTTTTTGTTTTAATATATAAGCGTTTTTCTTATTAGTTATTTGTAAATGATAATAAATACATCTATAGAATAAAACAAAACATAACGATAAAATTTTTTTAGAATAAAATAAAATAATCATGAGAAACATCGGTGTAACAATAAAAACACATGTATAAGAAAAAAAATAATGAGAAAGTCGTCTATATAAAAAAAAATATAATAATAAAATGTCCATAAAACAATTATTGTAAAGGCATTTTTTAATGTGTTTTTATCAAATAAAACTTAAAACTTGCGTTTTCGTAACCAATTCTAATATCAAATTATAACAGCAAAGGAAAACAGTAGTGTCAAACCTGAAAGTTGAATTCAATTGTCGAATCTCTATTTCGACTATTTAACTAGTACACTACTCAACTATCGGTTTTACATGGATGTTTTTTCTGGAAGTCATCTCCTCTATAACTTCTTTCGCCCGCATCCATACCAGGTCGTGTAATGTGGGTGTATTTTTCTGTATGTTCCTTTTTTCCTCCCAGTCCCTTCTTCAAATAGCTGCATA
This sequence comes from Rotaria sp. Silwood1, assembly GCA_905250075.1. Lineage (NCBI taxonomy): Eukaryota > Metazoa > Rotifera > Eurotatoria > Philodinida > Philodinidae > Rotaria > Rotaria sp. Silwood1. The sequence goes on from CAJNOP010000514.1 coordinate 132,447, forward strand.
CTTGAGATTCAACCAGTCAATAAATGAATAGTTGAAGTAGGTTTTCAATAATTGAATTCAAGTTTTAGGTTTCACATATATGTGTAGATGTAGGTAGAGGCACCATATTATATTACAGTCCGTCAGGCGGCTTCGTAACCTAACCCAGAGAGATCTGTTGTGTCTGTTATGGCGAAAGCAGCGTAGTACTCGAGAAGGCCTTTATGCTCGTAAGTTCCTGTCGTCATTATTGTACGTCATACCTACGTTCATTACCTTATGAGTCCAGCGCGGTTCGCTCTCTATGTACCTATTTCGGGTTTACAGCGTATCTCTTTGCTCGCGCGCACGTACGCGATAATAATCCGAGAAAAGCCAAAAAGCGAGATGAATAGTAGTCAGAACCAATTTATTGGGTAAGTAACAGAAAAAAAACAAGCTCACAGCTTTTTTTTTATGGAGTTTATCTTATTTATCGTTGTTTCAATTGAAGGATGTGTTGGTGGAAGTGATTTTTGTTCGGTGGCAAGTGTCTTTTCTAAATACGTTAAGGCTCTCGAGTAGTCACCCATGCCAGAATATGCCATACCGATGTTCTTGTAGGCGATAGCCAGTGAAGGATAATTTGGAGGCAAAGCTTTTTCGTTTATTTTAAGTGCTTTATTGTAAAACTCAAGTGCTTTCGAATAGTCACCCATGTTGTTATACGTAACACCAATGTTGTTGTAGGAAGTAGCTAAATCGGGATGATTCGGGGGCAGAGACTTTTTCGTGATTTCTAGATCTTTGTTGTAGAACGTAAGTGCTTTCAAGTAGTCACCCATGCCAGAATACGCCATACCGATGTTGCTGTAGGAAGCAGCTAATGAGGGATGATTTGGACGTAGAGTTTTTTCTTTAATTTTAAGTGCTTTGTCGTAAAACTCAAGTGCTTTCGAATAGTCACCCATGTTTTTATACGTAACACCAATGTTGTTGTAGGAAATAGCCAATGAGGGATGATTCGGAGGTAGAGTTTTTTCTTTAATTTTAAGCGCTTTATCGTAAAAATGAAGTGCTTTCGAATACTCATCCATGCTGTCATGCGTAGCACTAATGTTGCTGTAGGATTTAGCCAAATCGGGATGATTTGGAGGCAAAGTTTTTTCGTATATTTTAAGTGCTTTATAGTAGAACTCAAGTGCTTTCGAGTAATCACCCATGTTTTCATATGTAACACCGATGTTGTTGTAAGAAGTAGCCGAATCGAGATGATTTGGAGGTACAGCTTTTTCGTGTATTTTAAGTGCTTTGTCATAAAACTCAAGTGCTTTCGAGTAGTCACCCATGTCGGCATACGTTAGACCGATATTAGTGTAGGTAGGAGCCAATGAAGGATGATCTTCTTGGAGAGTTTTTCGCTCGATTTCGAGTGTTTTTTCATCAAATGAAGCTGCTTCTTTGTATTTCCCTTGGTCACGTTTTAAGCATCCAAGCTGGTGATAAATATATGCTCTATCACTGTCGCTAGAATCGTTCTTGAGTAATCCGTTGTAAAGTTCTTCAGCTTGATTGAAGTCACCCATTTTGAGCATCAATTTACCCATTCGATACCATCCAGTTCCATCAATCTCTTCTCGTATCCGTTTGGTGAGAGCAGCCAGTTGTGGATCATTGACGTCTGTGAGAGTCAATTGTACTTCCCATAGATAACGATTGTTGGCCGTCTGTTGAATTTCGCCAACACGAAAGACAGTGTGCATTGAAAAGAGAATTTCTTGTTCCTCTGAAAAATTACTGCAATCATTGATAAGGGCGAATGGAGTACTTGAAGTCGAAATTTTACTAGGATTAATTGTCATTTTAAAGAGAACACCCACGATGTCTTTGTCTTTGTGCGATGTAGATGGAGCAAATGCCAGAGCTACGTGTTTATCTTTACTGGTAGACAAGAAATTATTGAATGATAGAAGTCCACCTTTTGTATCCAGTAGATGCTCGAAGTCTTGTTTGGAAAATCCTTGACCGCGATAAACGATAAATTGTTTTTTATTCGCACCCGATTGTTCCTGTTGTAACTGTTGCAGTTGTCGATGCAGGTTTCGGATAAAAAAACCCATTTTGATCATGGCTTCCGTATCAAGTGATCGCAAGGCACAGTTAAGCATTTTGTACAAGAAAATACCACAGGTATACAACCAGACTGGTGATTTCAGGTAGTATTGGTCCTGAAAATTTTTCAATTCAGATTCTGAGACATTTTGTTGTCGACAATAAGCTACTAGATCTTCTAACGGTTTTGCATCATCTTCATCGATTTCTAAGATGATTTCCTTGAATAACAAGGAGTACATATAAGATGGTTCCAATTGATCGAGATTTTGTTGATTCGATGCTGTTGTTGGTATCATTCGCTTCGGAACAAAGCTCATCGGGATTGTGTTATGATCACATCGGCGAGCAACTTGTTTTAACGATTCACATATTGGTTCTATTGAAGTGAATATACCTTCAATCTTTGACCAATTTTTGACCCATGCCTTGTGTCGAGATTCGTTGCTACAGAAGATATAAATAGTATGTAATTGTGACATATCATGAATTTGTGGCACCAGATGTTGACCTACGGTACCGGAAGAAATGATGAGAATTTTTTCGTCTTTCATGTCATTAAGACATTTGATACATTGTGTCGGTTCGGTACAGAGTGTGACTTCATTGACTACACTACGCAGTCGCGCGAGTGTATTTTGACAATCTGGATTTGTTTCATCAATACTACCATCGATCCAGATGAGCAAATAATTTTGAACCATACGTCGTCTTGGTTGAATAATATTTAATGTTGTTGTTGATTTGGAAGCTGTTTTCTTGGATTGTTCTTCATCCATATTGAATGTAATTTTTGTTGATCTATCGAGTATTGTGATCAATAATAGATTCTTTGTTCGAACAGAAATCACTTTTTTGTATTAATAGAATTGATACACGCTATTTACTCTCTTGATTATTCTACGACGTCAAATGCGAGTGTTTTTTTTAGTTGACGCTCAACGACGAATTCCGATTGATTTCACGTGAAAATATGGTTATCTACAACAAATGAAAGAGAAAAGCCCAACAATGTCATTTTTTTACGGTTAATCCTTCTAACTTCCGCTTGCTCTTTATTTTCATATTAATAATTGATTGTGCCATGGTGGCATTGACTAAAAATAAGAGAAAAATATAAGCGGATGCCTAGTCTGGCCGGAAGCCCCAATTCATTTTCTGTCGCATAGCTCTTTTATATTATGTCAGAAAAAATTAATTTCTTTATCAATTATAGTACTTGCAAAATGCAGATAATCTGTCATTGTTTAGCTTCTATATTGTTTTCCAAACCAAAATTATCCAACGTCTTTCAAAAAAACTGTTCGACTGTGTCGCAACATTTTGAAAAGATGCTCATTTACAGTTTTTTGAAACACGTTGGATAGTTTTGGTTTGGAAAACAATATAGAAGCTAAACAATGACAGATTATCTGCATTTTGCGAGTACTATAATTGATAAAGAAATTAGTTTTTTCTGACATACTATAGAAGATGTGCGACAGAAAATAAATTGGGGCTTTCAGCCAGACTGGGCATCTCCATAATTTCAGAGAAAAAAAAAAGAGTTATCAGGTTACGACGTCTATCACATCTGTTAAACATATGTCATAGACGTACACATAGAAGTATAAACAAGAAAAGAAATTAGAGATATTGGAACGCCAAAGCTGTAAGCATACGATGCATGAACATTAAGATCGAGTAAAATAAATAATAGACATACACTTCTTACAGTTGAAGCACTACAAATTCATGTTGGTGTAATGAAATATTTATATGTAAATACATTCAGTAATATAATTGCATTGTTAAAATACTCATGTTATTTACATAGGATATTCGCAAATTCTAACCAATCCATTCTGTTATTATGTATGAATGAGATAATACATGAGATTCAATTCAAAATCTAATAAATGAGAATAAATGTAGTAGTTTTTTATGATAAATCTTTTATTCATATGGAAATTTTCGATCTTATGCGATATTTAATGAAACATGTCTTATGTTATTAATAGAGGATGGTATTACTACATAATGTTATTACATTGTGTTGACCTTCAACTGATACATCGCTGTCTCCTTGTTTCAGCTCATAATCTATGCAGTTTGTCTAAGGAAGATTCATTAGAACTTTACGTTAAACCCAATATTCAAAGAAGATTAAAAACATATGCACACAATGATGCTTGGTCTTTCACTCTTCTATAATGACATTTTTATTTGGGATGACTTTCACAAAAGATAGAAGGATCACCTTGGCCAGTTTTTTCATACTAATCGAGTACAACAATTGAAAGAAAAGCATGAATCGCTTCTCCTAAAATGGATATCATTTATTGAATTAAACTAATGATGTGCAAAGAGTATCACATATAATTACTCTATATCTTTCTTCCTCTCATTCTTTCTCCTTTTTATTTATTTATTTTTGTTTCGTTGCTTTATTTTTTTTCTGGCCTTGAAAGCATACGTATATTCTGTTTCGCTGTCGTTTTTCTCTGCTCTTTTCCCTCTCGTTTTGCTTCATGTCTTTTTTGGTACCCTTTCTTTTTCATTATATTCTCCTCTTCTTTCTCCTTCTTCATTTTTTTTCTATCTTCATTTCGTGTCTCCTTGATTGCGGGCAATTTTTCTTAATTGGAGGAAAAATATGTCCGCAAAGTAGAATCAGGGGGTATAGACGAAAATGACCGCATTTTGAAAATTGTCCGCAAAGCAGAATCGAGGCAGAGAATGAAAATGTCCGCATTATAGAATCAAAAAAAAAGCAGAAATAGTAAGAAAATTAGTACAGACAAATCGATTCTATCGACGCTAATCAGTAATGATTCGATTAGAACAGGAACACGCACAACAACGAACAACTCGTCCAAAAAGGTTAACTTCAGTTAATAATGAAAATATTTTAGTACAAGCAACAAAAGATTATTTAAATGGTCTACTAGATTTAGATGATTATCAAAAAAGACTACGTTCTCTTTGTTACCGATACATTCACATATTTGATACATCTGACAAAGATGACGAAGATTATGAACCAAAGCATAGTTGAATGTTGAATCATCTCGTACTACTTGTATCTTTCTCTTTCCTCACATAATAAATTTTTTCTTGATTCTATAATGCGGACATTTTCATTCTGTGCCTCGATTCTGCTTTGCGGACAATTTTCAAAATGCGGTCATTTTTGTCTATACCCCCTGATTCTGCTTTGCGGACATTTTACCTTAATTGGTTAAAAAAAGTGTCCGCATTGTAGCTGTAGCCCTTCATTTTACGCTCTTAACCCCAATCCCAGCTGAGTAAATATTCGATACAAATATGATGCTAGTAATAATTAAAATCATCGTATTTATGTTGTTGCTGAGTGCTTAAGTATTTATTATTTCTCCCTATATTACCATGTAAGCATCTCCAAGTATTACATTTAAATGCACAATAAAAAGAAAGTATATTATTACATTAAATTATCTTGAAATACATTCGCATAGATTTATATGATAATATCAATCATGTTTAGAGATGTATCGAGACCGATAGTCTCGGTCAGTCTCGGTATCAGTATTAGTTTCAAAGAACCGTTTCTTGAAAAACCTAAGCATCTCGAAGAGTATATTTGTACAATTTTCATTGAGCAAAAATTAGTTCTTTTTTATTGTAATCACATTTTGAAACAGTATGTACTACTGTCACATATTCCTAATGACCTTCTTATTTGAATTTATTTTGTTCTATCTCAATCTAAACCTTGATCTATCTTGGTTTTAATATCAGTTTTGAAAGTTTGAATTGTAAAAACAATTATTATTCATATTCAATTGATAGAATATTATTTTCACTTAAACATCACTATGAAGAAGGAATATTCGCATCGAACGATGAGTTCCGACTCTTGATCACATATGTAAAATATTGATTATGCATCAATAATAGTATTACTTTTGATTTTAAGAGTGAGATTGACTATTTCCTTTCACCATACTTCTTTTTATTAATGAATATCATTCAATTACGAGTGAAAATCGAAAAATGATTACAGAGAAAGAAAATAGGTCGATTTGTTGACAGTTTTGTTATATACAAAAAAAAAAATTTAATAGATGAATACTTAAAAAGAATATAGTTATACACTTTCGGCAACGATAAACATAATCAAGAAACACGAAATGACAAGAAATTTTCTAAGAGGAAAGAAAAATAACAATTTATCACTAATTGTGTCTCACATTTCATAACTGTTCATTAACATCGAAATAGTGTAAGTTGGAAAGAAAATACGTTTATTCCTTGCTGTAGTGAATTTTTTTCTCACACCTACTTTTTCTTATGCATTCGAAAACAATTTCGAAAGTCAATTAAAAAGAAAAAGATAAAATAACCAAAGGATTAAAAAGCGAAGCTCAATATATTGACAACATTTTTGAATGAAAAAGTTGTAACATTCACAACTTGACAACAAGTCATTCAGCTTTCATCATCAAATTCTAAAAATACAACAGTCACGACAACAAATATGGACGCAGCACAAGTTCAAAATCAATCAAGTAACCAGACACAGCAAGAAGCCGATGCTTTACCTGTGAAATCAGAAATATTGAATTATGCCACCAAGTTACAGAACGTTAAAACTAAATGCAATAGCTGTAATCGTGAGATTACATCCAAAGATCATTCTACGTCTAGTCTATGTCGGCATTTACGCCGTTGTATGAATGTCTCAAAATATTCTATAAGTGGTAGTAATATTTCCAACTGAAAAACTTAAATTTTTATTAACGTTGAATCGAAAACATCTTATAGTAGCATGTAAATCACGCACATCTGAATCTGCATTTAGTGTAGCTTGGTATGTTGGACGAAAAAAAGATGTAGATTGACTCCTGAAAATCTTAGTACGTTACTTTTTCTAAAGGATAAAGCTATAGACAGCATTTAGTTTTAAAGATAAGACTTAGTATGAATTTCAGAAGTTCTTTGTATTTTTTTTTACTCTTCATAAGATGTATTGCTTTTTTCTATGTATATTCTCTGTTACAATTGGGAATTTTCTTATTTCTTATTGAAATGTTAAAAAAGTATGTATCATGGTAATCATGTATTATTACTTCTCACATACTATCTGTACTTTCTTATAATAGGTAATAAACTATGAAATAAAATATTTGCTTCTCTAGTGCAAATAACAATCTTGGAACTTCATACTACCTGCGCCTAAGTTGACAATGACTAAATATATTAGATTTGAGAAAACAGTTTGCGTATTAGGCTTGGTTGGCAAACGTGGGAAAATCATAAAAAAAATGAATTCTGATCACTAGTTCCATGCAAACGTGCACCTAGATCAAGAGATTGCTGTGAAAGATAAGTATTTTTCTTCATGAAGAGGTGCCAAAATTATACGAAAGTTGTATTGTGAACCATCGCGCTTACCTGCATATAACTGTGTCTAACTAGATAGATCAATAAAAGCAACAATGTCCAAATTTGATTCAGTCTCAGAGAGAAAACTGCAAAAGTAATAATTTCGTCTGTGAGTAAACTAAACTTGGACATTTTTTGCTCCAATCGACGTGTCTAGTCGTACACACAGTTAAATGAAGTTAAGCGAAATAGTTCACCATAGAATTTTCGTAGTCTCGGTGCCTCTTCCGAGAGAGAAATGTTTAGTTCTGACAGCTATTCCTTTATTACAGTATATGTATAGTTCTCTGTAAAAACAGGACTAATAAAAGTCCTCTGAGAGCAGCATCAACGGCCAGAGGTTAATACTAAATCCAAGACCACGCTTGTCTATGGTAAAAATCGAGATCAAGGGTGATTATAATTGAGGCCGAAATTCATCGATAGTAAGGCCGAAACTGGTCGAGAGGCTCGGTCTCTGTACATTCCTATTCATGGTGCCTATGCTTATGCTATTATTGTTTATGTTGTTATTACTTTTGATATTATTAAAACTATATAATTTTTCTCTCTATTTGTTTTGTATGTTTTTTTTGTCTTGGAACATTTCGCTTAAAAGTTTCGTGGTATTCGGTTGAAAATGATCGTATAATGATCGAAGATTCTTTTAGTATTATTATTACAGTAAAACACATATTTAACCGTCCTGTTATTCTATGCTCTAGGAGATAATCTCTAGAGAAAGTGTTTTCTTTAAATTTCATTGATTTATACCAAGTCTTATCAGGAGATGTAGCAATTAGATATGGTATCTAGGTGTTTTGACAGCACTAAAATTCTTCTACATTCTTCAAATGTACTGAAAACTTTTGCGAACAGATTAAAACATAGTCATGGAAGGAGTTTGGGTTTTAGTGTAACACAGGGTTACCAAACCTCCTGATTGGACCAGGAGAATCCTAGTTTTTCAGCCTTTCTCCTGGTAAAAAATCTCTTGGTACCAGACGCTGCTTTTAACGATTTTCTCCTGGTTTCTTATGTTTTGAGTTTTTTCTCCATGTTCCATTTTAGCGACAAATTTAATCAACAAGAAAAGCCAAAAGAAAAAAAAGATCGGCTGTAAGTAAAAATCAAGAATGCATACTTTGTTTTTCCCATGATTTCATCTCAAGATGATGGTGTTTGTGAAACTCCCAATTCAATCGAAAAAATTCATATCTTCAATTTACTTGAACCTGTCAATGATGTTGATTTAGTGTCGCCAATTAATAATTCAAAACCGCCAGCTGCTGCACCATTATTTGTTACAACAAAGAAATTCTACGCATCTTAATTCAAGAAAGAATGGCTATTCAATATTACTACTGTACTTTTCTAAGAGAATGTAACAGTACTGAAACCAATTTGCTCAGTAAATTTGACATTCTTAATCATTCTAATACTGATGAACGAAGATATGATATTAGATTCCATAAAGATCAGAAGAAACGTCCGCTAATTAGATACGATCATGCGTGGGCTTATCTCCTTAATGATGAAAATTTATGTAATTTAGAAAGACTAGTTCAATTTGCTTTTTCTATATCTGTATCAAATGCCTTCTGTGAATCTATTTTTAATCAAATGAAACTTTTATGGAATACTAGTGAAAACAAAATGAAAAATCAACCGATAGCGCTGAATTAAAAGCTTGTCAACGTAGTCTCTTTTGGGCTACGATGTGTAACTCACATAGCTTCTTTAGCTTCATTATACCGATAGAAAACATAGAAATTTTAAAATCAACGATCGTTCTGTTTTCTTTTTCTAAACGGCGTTTTATTTTTGTAATTATTCTTTGTTTATTCAGCACTTTAATTATTATAAGCGTTGAATTAAATGTCTAATCATGCTGCGATATGCATCCATTGTTACATTCTCGTTTTCCAGGTCTGTAATTGGCAGGGGAGAGTAGGACCTTGTGTGGCAGTTACTATGGTCTGCGGCGTAGGGAAGTGGGCGATATTACTAATGTCTATAAATAGGAGGGAGTTGCAGATTTGACTTAAAACTTACACTTACTTTGTTCTTCGAAAATATATGCAAGGTTCACAAAAAATAAGATATACACTTATTTCGCTTCTACTGAGTTTTAAGAATACATATTACATAAATCAGATTTCTTGAAACAAATCTCGTCATCAGAGAATTCTATATTGTTGTCAAGCGCTCTGTACGGTAGATTAAATAACCTATTATTACTGAGCTCTTTTTGCTGCATATCAATTAATAAGTTAACTTTTTTTTTTATGTCATTTGGATATTTTTTGAACAAATATGACAGGATAATTAATATGGGATAGTTGTGATCCTATTTCTTGATTGTTCTATATCGCTTGTCAGTAAATACTACTATGAATGATTTATTAGAAAGTAACAGACGCTTATATAAGAAGCAACGCTAGCTTTCCACTAAAAAATGTCACTAGATATAATCTAGTTTTCGAAAAAAATCTCCTGGTTTTAAAAATATCGATTTGGTAATCCTGGTGTAACATGGATTAAACATCCACATCCTTCATATAGGTGAAGTTAGGCTAACTATCCATTATATTATGATTGAGAAAATATTTGCTTCCAAAGCCAATTAAGCTCTCCTTCAAAATTCATGACATATTCATGAAGAAAAGTGAAGTGACTGAAGTTTTTCATTGACTCTGTAAAAAGATACATCAATGTCGCCTGTAGTTAGTACAAAACATTCAAGTTATTGCTCTCTTTCTGTTTTAGAACTGTTTGAAAAATGTCCACGGCTATTTAATTCTGAAATGGACATTAGGCAGCTGGTAAACTTAAATTTGATAGGCAAATTCAATATTTTTATCATTCGATATTTAGTATTTGATAATTTTACTTTCGACATTGATTAGGAAAATCTATTTAGCCAGCCATATACTGATCTATCTGTGTACTAAAACAAGACGGATGTCTTAAATAAAACATTCCATATAAGTAAAAGTACAAAACACAATGTAGATGTTGAATGAGAAAAGGATGCAAATTGTGAATTTAACAGACAAAATCAGATGTCTTGCAAATAGAAAGATCAAGCAGGGAAAATGTCACAATATTTACAAGATTAGAATAAGTTTTGTTAATCTTTTAAAATAACATGTAAAATAGTATGAAAGTTCATGTTTGTTATGGGATTTTTATGGTCGCTGAGAAAGAGTTCAAACTCAATGCAAGAAAGAAAAACGTAAAGCAATTATTTGAATTCAGGCATCAAAATGTTGCCATTGACATATATTCTTTTGATTTCTAGTTGCTCAGTAGATTATCGCGAACATGGACACTAAATAATCTACATCACTTCCTGTAGATAAAAAAAAATAATACTATGATGATGAGTCTAAATGAAAAAATAGCACGAAAAAAAAATGTAATGTAATGACATAGGATGAATTGCACATCTAACACATGTTTTTATTATTATTGGAAACTTGATAGACGGAGATAAAACATTGAACAAGATATTTTTTCACTTTAACTATATTCTTTATTAATTGTTGGATAGGCGAATATAATGTCTTTATACCAAATCTACTTTTTATTTTTACTGTAGATGAAATCTGTCTTTTTTCGCGTTTTATATGAGACACTCGTATGCATACTTATCACAGTAGGCAATATGTTGTTAAATTACGCACACAAATATTGACTTGAAATACATATTCAAAAATATACTGTGAAACTATCAAAAGCGTAAGGATTTTACGGGTTTGTATTGATTCAATAGAGTAAATCATAAAAAGTATGCGCGTTAAAATCTCTAAATGCAATAATACTTTGGTGTATGTATACTTAAAAGACCATTGAAAACGAAAGGTTTATTCTATAAAACACTTCAAATCCTCTCTATTTCATCGTTAACGTGCCAGATTTGTTGAGTTAAGTAAGCATACAAATTTTACACAAAATAAACACACTATGAAAAGTCCAATGTATGAGTATTCAAACGTATGATATTTACAGTTTGCGAGAACAGACACACACATGTGACAAGAAGTGAACAATAAAACATCAACAAAAATATCAATAGATGTTTATACGACTAGTCTTTTCCACAAGCATTTAAATGTTCGAACCAAGGTTTTTTCATATATGTTTGTAAAAAGCTCTGTAAATCTACAGCTCATCGACACCTTTATTTCATTCTATGGTTTTTCTTGTTCGAATGTTGCAGTCACTTGTCTAGTATCTTTGACTTTTATCATGAAATCAATAAATTTAGTGCATTCGAGAGTAAATATTTTGCTCTATTTAACGAGCTATAAATCACGAAGTTCATAAATCTGACATAAATTGACTTTTTCTCAAGGAGCTCTTAATATCTTCAACCAAAGATTTTTCTACTACACCTTTATAATAAAACGATAAAAGTGCATGAAAATATCTACTTGCACATATATGCCAAAGCCCACAAAAAAAAGATTTTCAGAAGCCGATGATAATTAGTCTATGTTTTGAGGATGATTTGAAAAAAATTCACTAAAAATCACGTCGTTGAACTTCAACAATCTATACTTAGATGGCATGACTATTGAAAATACTTTTTTATAGCTATTTTCACTTCAATAATCAATTAAATTAACGATAATATTCTAGGATGATATCGACAGCACGTCATGCTACAGTATAAATTGAAAACATGAATGAAACGAATAATCACTGATGTTGATCATTATAATGAATTCTACATTTTAATTTTCATGACCTTCATTCGAGCGATCTCTTTTTTTTGACGATGAGATAGACAAATCACTTGATTAACTATTTTCAGGTTGCCTTTGAATGTTCTGATTGCAACAGTTAATTTTTCAATTTATGAATAAAAATTGTTGAAGGTTTTTTCATGATTATATTTTGTTGTATATCTTGATTTATACGATCATGACATTATGTTTTATTTATTGAAGAATATAGGCTTAACAATTACTTTTTTTTTTTTTTTCTCTTTTTACTATGTTCTGTATTTATAAAAGAAAGTGTTTTTGTCTTAACTTGTTATTTTATTAGAACGATCATGGAACGAGGCAGGTTTGTAGATGTTTTTTTTTTTATAAAATTGGCATTGAATATTTAATATCATAATTCGATATTTTCCTTTCATAATTCTATTTTGCTTACATTACCATAAAAAAAAAATGTTCGCAATCGAGACAGTTTCTAATATATAATTAGTAAAAAGAAAATCTTATGACAAAACAAAAAAAAAGAAAACGTAATTATGATTATCCAAAACGCAGATGTTTGTATATCTCTGTTTGATGCCTATAAATATGCATATAAACTAAGAAAGGAAAAAACAAATTGTCATTACATATTTTCTGACAAAAATAAGAAAAACTATCAGCTGTTAATTTTTGATATGTCTAACGAATCGTCTCATGATAATCAACATCCGATAACGTAAGTGTTCTATTTTTATCAGTACAAATTTTTTACAACATAATTTTATTATTCTTAAGATTTAAAATAATTATGTTCTTTTTTTTTTTTTCTATTTGAATACTAATATAGAAAACTAATATATGTATTAGCTGCTCTTCTGGCAATATTTCTTATATTAACAATTGTATTCGCTGCTTTATATGGAATTGAAAGGAATAAAACATCAACATCAGAATCGACATCAACATCGGCATTCATATCGACAACAACAACAACAACAACATCGACTACTAATACTACAGGTTTGAAATATTTCATTTACAATTTACAATTATTTTTGTTTTGTTTCTAGTCGATAGTGATTTATGTCTAACTCCTTATTGTGTTAAAGCGGGTTAGTTCTATTTCAAAAAAAAAAAGACTGAATTGAATTTTTTTGTTCTTTTTGAAATTTAATAGCAAATTATTTACTTGAAAGTATTGATAAAACTGCTGATCCATGTGATAATTTCTTTGAATTTACTTGTGGAACATGGTTAAAAAATAATCGAATACCTGATGATGGTAAATTGATTAATTTTCTTTTTTTTTTTTAATACGTCAAAATGAATTCTATTTGTTTTAGCTGGATCTCAAGATACAATTAATCTTCTACGAAATCAATTAGATAGTGATATTGTTGGTTAGTATAAACGATAGACTTATTTTAAATATCTGATTAGTTTTATAATAGAATCAGGGACGTGATAGTCGTCTGTTTTTGAAAATTGTCTACGTAGTAAACTAGAGTCCTGCTACTGGACCCGATCCGTGGATAGTTTTCGATTTGGTCGAAGTTTTAAAAAAATGTCGAATATTTTTAGTATGATATAATTGTTGATTCTTTTCCCGTCTATGATAGACATGTTTAGAAATAAAAATAGAAAAATAGTTTTCATTCTAACAAGTCTCTATTAAAAGAATATTGGCATTAATAATTGTTACATTACGTTGCTCTTAGCAAAACATCTCTGTCAATAAGAGACAAAAGTTAACAATCATACCATCACTTGTAAATCGTTTGTTAGTAATTAACATTTCTAGAGATTTGTTATAATAACATGCAATACTGTTGTCATAGTTTTCTAGCGACAAACTATATATTGATATGTATTTCATATCTTGATAAAAATTTCCAACATATAATGAAGATACATATTTAATTGAACATAAATAAATGAATCTAGTTTTTTAGATTCGGAAAGTTGAATTAGTACAGAATTCTTGAATGAACATTGTTTATGAAATTTTCGTTTTATCTTTTCGCTTCCCTTTCGAAAGATCACTATCGTAGCTATCTTTCGTTCAAATATTATTAGAAATCATTCTCAAATAACTAAGATATTATCTTCTCATTAAAAGTGTATGTGAATAGAAAATGTTACATTTTTACTAAGGTGGATCTTTTCGTAAATGACTATAACCAATTCATTTGAAAATTTTAGTAGAATATTCCGATGAGATGATAAATCTATCCTGAAAATTTTTGCCGAACAAAAATTTATTGATTTGCATATTTTCACTGAATATGTTTTCCATAGGGGACAAAATATGTGTGAATCATAACTCTGTTACATAAGAACTGATGAAGGGTAGGTTGATGTTTGCAGTTATGGTTTATTGTCGTATAAATGTGCCCAAAATATCAGCTCAATACCATAAAGGATAGTATTACTTTAGATGGAGGCAGTTAATTTTCCATTATCACATTTGGATGAAAAGTCTCTAGAAAATTAAGACCCTACAAAACCACTTTTCTGAATTCAATCAACAAGTTCATCGGATAGAGACGACATGTCGAAATGACATAAGATATCCTCGAGCTCCTCATGAGCGGACGACAATCATCATGAGATAGGCCTAAAAGATTGTTTTCTGTTGTTTTTATCAAAAATTTAAATGAATTTACGGTGTTTGACATTTTGAGACCTTGTAATGAATCAGTGTAATTCGCTGAAAATCGGACGTAAAGACCTCGGAGACATATCATTTTGGTCAGAATTCACAAAGCTGTTCTTGAAAAGTTTTAATGTTTTAGCTACGCTCCACTCAAACTTGTTAATCAAAATTTGACAAAAACCTCTTCTAATAGAAAATCGTTTCAGCTATTGGAATCTTTTTTTTTCTGATTTTAACTATTATTGTTAAGGAAAAAATATCAAATATACTTCGTTTCTAAACTTTTTTTGCGTCTACTTTACGTGCTATGATTCATTGTATTTATTTAGATATGTTAACCTCGCCACTTCCAAATAATACAGCTCATATTCAATCTTTAATTAATGCTCGTCGTTTGTATGATTCATGTGTTAATGAAACAGCTATTGAATTAGAATCTATTAATACAATACTTTCTTTTGTCAATAATGAACTTGGTGGTTGGCCAATTTTACAAGGTTCATCATGGAATTCTTTATCATTTAATCTTTCACGTTTACTACTTAAATTACGTGAATATAGTCATAATATATTATATGGTTGTGGTACATCACCTGATGATAAAAATTCTTCTATTTACTATATTCGAGTAAAACAAAAAATTTAATCAATTAATTTATTTTTTTAATATTTTATATAGGTTTATCAAAGTGATATTGGTCTTGAACAACGAACAAATTATGAAAATTTAAGAATTACTACTGCTTATCAAAATTTTATTCGTGATTTAGCTCGAGCTTTAACAAATGATACATCAACAATTGATGCAGATGTTACAGAAATTTATAATTTTGAAAAGAATATTTCAAAAGTAAATTATTGTTTTGTTTTTCGTGATAAATTAAATAAATAAAAATATTTAGTTTCATTGGACACCTGCTGAAATACGTGCTAGACAAAATGAAACAGTTCGTACAACTATTGGTAATCTTTCACAAACATTTAGTACAAGCGTAAGTATTTATTTCTTTTTTTTTAATAGAATATTTTTTTTCTCGTTTAGTTTGATTTTACAAATTATCTTCGACGAGTTTATTCTTTAGCAAATATTAATTTAAGAGATGATGATATTGTATCAATTAGTGAACTAGATTTTTTACGTAATGTAACAACAATTATTGAGAATTCTTCATCACGTTTACAACAAAATTATATTGTATGGCGTTTTATAATGAATAGAGTAGGAAATATGCCTAAACGTTATCGTTCTATAAGAGATCCATTTGATGAAGCTTATCGAGGTACTACTGCTCAACGTCCACGTTCAATTATATGTGGAAATTTTATTAATAGTAATATGGGTTTTGCTCTTTCGAAAATTTATATTCAACAATATTTTGATGAAAATGCTAGAAATCAGGTATATCATATTATTTTATATAAGAAAATTTTTAGAATAGAAACAATTATAGAATTTTTTCGATTATTAAATAAATGATCTGTATGTGCAAAGTTTCAAATCAAAATACAAATTTTTTCAAAGTCTCTAGAAAAAAATTCGATAGTTTAGTCAAATCGAAACTCTTTTAAGGTTTTTATTAAAACATTATATAGGATATATAGGTAAAAAAAACCGAATCCGAGTCACTCTCGTTAACGTACTGTTGAATGTGAATATTCAATTAGTTAATACAAGTAAGTATAATACATGAATCTAACTAACAATCACTGCTAGAAGCTCATATTGAATCTAAAAGAGTTTGTTCTTGTGACTCAAACAATGAGTTTTTATTGAAGTACAATATTTAAATGATAGAGAATAAAATCAATTGATTTTATTATTTATTTTGATTAGTCATTAGAAATGATAAATAATATTCGAAATACATTTCTTGAAATGTTAAAAACTTCAACTTGGATGGATGAAATTTCAAAAAATCGATCAATAGAAAAAGTAAAATTAAAAAAGAAAATTTTATTTTATTTCAAATGTTTAATTATATTTTAAAGGCATTAGCAATTGATGAAAAAATTGGTTATCCAGATTATTTAGGTAGTACTAACACATCAACACTCGATAAAATGTATCAAGATGTAAGAAATAATTTGATTTTTATTTTAATAATTATTTATTATCAATATATTTTTTAGTATGTGTTCGATGCATCATATATAAATAATGTTTTAAAATTATTACAAATAAAATCTAATGAAAGTCTTCGAATACTTCGTGATCCTGTTGATCGTAAAGATTGGGGCTCAAGTCCACCGACTACAGTCAATGCTTTTTATAGTCCACCAAGAAATCAAATTAGTAAATAAAATAGTTTATTATTTAAATTTAAATATTTATAATTAAAGTTCAAACAGATTGAATTTTCGTAAATTTGATTTACTCATAGTAAACTATAAATCTATTCAATTTGACATTGAAAACAGAAGACTTTAATGATTAGAATATAAGAAAATCATATGAGATAATCAAACAAAACATTTGTTTATTTGAATACACTATATATGTGTAGAAAAAAAACGACAATAGATGATTAACAAATAGTGAACAGTAATTTAATACATCGGATAAAAGAACGAAATAAATAAATAATCAATGAATAAACTAGACATAAGATATTGTATTAATCGAGTCTAAGACAGTTGCTCGCTAGTAAAGATGTACATAATAGGCTACTGAATAAAAAATTTCTCTCAGTCAGAGTCTATCGAGTTAGTCATGAAACCGAGTGGCTATAATGAGGGTACAGGACATGGAAGAAGCTTACCTTGGACATCGTTACTCGTTCATCCATATACTTGATGCCGAACGAGAGTTTTTGTGTTATAATATTAGAATCATCAATTTTCTCACAAGAAATTAATTTATTTCGTTATTTTATTCAAAATTATACATAATGATCAGATATCCGAATTCTCAGTTTCTTGAAAGTTTAAAAAAAACAAGTATCATACTCATCCAATGATCTGTTTGAATTTCTAATTTCTAAATTCTATACTTCTCTATTTTTAGGTTTTCCAGCTGGTATTCTTCAAATGCCATTTTTCAATAAAGATGCACCAAAGTAAATTTCTTCATATATGTTTCGATTAAAAAAAGAAATAACTATTTTTTTTTAATTATTATTATTATTATTAAGATATTTAAATTATGGTGGTAAGTTCGAATGAAATAAAATCAATGTTATAGAAATATAAATAAAAAAAAAAATTTGAGGTATTGGAGCCGTTATTGGTCATGAAATTACTCATGGTTTTGATGATAGTGGTCGTCAATATGATAAAGATGGAAATCGTGTATCTTGGTGGACTCCTGAAACTATCGAACGATTTAATGAACGTAAGAAATGTATTGTAGATCAATATAGTAATTATGTTGTAACACAAATCAATCGAACAGTAATAATTTAATAATAAATTCATTCATATAATTTTTAATATTTCTTAAATTTTAGGTCAATGGAAATCAAACTCAAGGTGAAAATATAGCTGATAATGGTGGAATAAAAGAATCATTTTATGTAAGTTTGATTTTGAATAATATTTAGAATAAAACAAAAAAAGAATGAACGAATAAATTAAAATTGATCTAATCATCAGACAAAAAGAAATTATTTCCATATAGGCATATAAAAAATTATTATTAACAAATAATGATAAAAGTTTACCTGGTTTACAAGATTATTCGAATGAACAACTTTTTTTCATATGGAATGCTCGAATTCGTTGTTATTCAGAATATAATGATTATCTAGGCTATATAAAAAGATTGATTGAAAAACATTCACATGGTCATGCAATTGATGAATTTCGGTAGATACAAAAAAACAAAAACTTTTTGAAATAGCTTTTTTTGTCTGTGTTCCCCTTTGTTTGTGATTTAATGCATCCTTATTTTCCTTATTGCATGTGCATGTATATTTATAGACTTATCAAAAATGGGCGACAACGCCTGGAAATATTGATAAAAAATTACCTGGTCTAGCTGATTATTCAGCTGAACAATTGTTTTTTATTAATTATGGACAAATTTGGTGTTCGAAAATGACTGATGCTAATGCATTGAATAGAATTTTAACTGGTGTTCATTCACCGGGAGAATTCAGGTATATTGTTTTTATTTTTCAATTAAAAGTAAGATAAGAATCGATGATGCATTTATCTTAAATTATTACTTTTCAATTAATTCAATAAATATTAAAAAAAAAAAGAAAAATATTATTTGTAACTCTCAAAAAAGAATTTAATTTTTTGAATATGATGTAAAGTGAAAGTCAAAAGTTTAGTAACAAAATATTTGTGAAATTTTTTTTTTTAAATAGTAATAGTTAGAACTAATCAGAGAAAAGATTATAACTAGTTGAAACAATTTCCTATCAAAAGTAATATTTGTCTAATTCTCATTAATAGATATAGATGAACTTTTTAACTAGAACTATTAATAGGAATACATAGTTATGTTTATCTATTTCTATTATTCGACAAAATATTCAATTTTTGGTTTTATAGACACAGTAACTAAAACTCTATTAGATAATATTGACTAGTTTTTCTTTCTTTTTTTTTTGTGATATGCATGTTTGATTTTTAAATTATGATTTGTTT